>JASAMX010029327.1:0-17668 GCA_030248175.1 Microlaimidae sp. YZB2_3
GGAAAAAGATGCTAAATAAATAAGCGAAGCTGCTAAATCAATAATCTTTATTAGTCGTTTACAAAATGCACCAATATTGATGCATTGGACGCAGTTGAAGAAAAAAAGTGACGAAATTGATGAAAATCTACATTATAGCTTTTAATTGCCAGATTTATTTTGTGTGATTGGAACTTAGTGTTTTTTTCAATTATTATGCTAAATACAAGTGATTCTTTTATTCCATTAGTCCTTTTAAACTTACTTTATGGTAGAAAATTATATTCACTGGAGATTTCAGAGCATTAGAATTTTAAACCAACCTTTTTTATAGCTTAGTTGGATTGGCTATAGGTGCCTTATAAAATATTTTTAAAAAATCGTGCCAAAATGAACTTATTTTTTATTTTAGTTTGTTTTACTTTAATTTAGCGTAAATTATGAAAGACTTTCGCCATATATTTACAATTAAATAATTTATTTTACTTATTTCAATTAGTTTTAGGAGTCATTCTGGTGCTAAATTTACATCATTCGTCATAATGAATAACGGCAGCTCCATTTTATTGTTATGTTGTATACTTACTTCTTATATAAAAATAAATGGTAAGTCTACAGTAACTCATTATAATAAAAAAATTATCATATGATCAGTCTGATATTATAGAAAAGAACAGAAAAAACAACATTACCATTATTTATTTTATTATAATTTTTTAAATTGCAAGCAGAAGCAACTACAAAGTGCACTTTGCGTGATCACAATACTTTATAAAATAAATTAAATTGTAACCTGGTAAAAACTTTATAAAATGTCTAAATTTAGTTTTTTAATTTTTACATTCATTAACTGGTTCATTTCATATTCCACAAACTAAAAATGGAGTTTCCTGGAGTGACGTTTTAACCAGACCACCTCCTAAAACCAAAAATATATAATATATCGAAAAATGTGCAACTCCTATATTAAAAAGTACGGAAAAGTATGCCATTATAAAGAGCCTCTCCATTTAAATGGCACTCTCCATTAAAATGGCATAGTAGCCATTTTAATTCGGCGAGTTAAAATGGAGAGGAAGCCTTTATAATAGCCATTTATTGATTTAATTGCACTTCATACTTAGAAGTGTAATACTGTCCGAGCTGCACGAGTTTTTGCGTGTCGGTCTAATACTGTCCAACACGGTAAAACTCATGCGGCCCGGACAGTTTTACACTTGTGAGTATATATAAAGTGAAATTAAATGAATAAATGGCTATTATAATGGCTTCCTATCCATTTTAACTCGCCGCTTTAAAGTGACTACTATGCCATTATAATGGAGGGTGCCATTTAAATGGAAAGGCTCTTTATAATGGCATACTTTTCCGTATTTTTTATATAGGAGTTGCACATTTCTCGGTATATTATATATTTTTGCTAAAACTATTATAAAAATTTAATAATTTTAAATAAAATCTGTTTCTACGAAATGCCTTTGGATTACCCATGCGAAATTATTATTTCTTGCTATACTTATTTCATGTTTCCATCCCTTACCAAAATTCATTGTATAAATACATTTGAATTTGATGTTGAAAGAGATTTTTTATTGTAAAAAAGAGGGTGGAAAATTATTGCCTCTTCTAACCCATGTGAAGCGTTCTGTTTTTTTTAATTGTAAACACGGTGCGCACTTGCAGATGATAACAATAGTCCTCATTTGATAGACAGAAAACCCACAATGGTCAAAACCCTCCGATATAAACGGAAATTGTTCAGTGTTAAATATTTTTACAGAATTATCACGTTATAGAATCACTTTTAGCCAATTAGCGCTTTGAAAAAAAATGGAGTTCTCTCTCATTGATTGAAGATCAATTTTTTCCCAAGCGCTAATTGGCTAAAACAGCTCCTTCCACAATCATTCCCACAGAGCAAAACATATATGACGTGATCACGAATACCACCGACATTTTGAGGGTCCTTAAAATCCCGACGTTACAAGTTTATTATTATTTAAAACTTTTTGTTTTGATTTATTTTTATACTTAAATTACTTTTAAATCTCAACTGAGAGGTGTATAGTTTTTAGTTTCTGAAGACGTTCAAAGAATTTACAGCTACAGATCTGTTACTAATTTATTGGAATTGCCAAACTCAAATGATTTTGGACGAGAAATAAAAATCGAAGCCGAGATAGTTATTGAAACGATCAAAAGAGGATCCAAATACTCCACAATTCAACGAATTAAGGTTATATAAACTGCTTTTTGTATAATATTTGTTTCCTTTTTTATCTAAAGGTTTTTGCTAATTAATTAAAAGATCACTCTACCATCAAAATCAAACTTAATTCAGACATTTTCGAAGAAAACATTCATTTCAAACTGATGCGCTGTTTCAGTATGGAGAAACCCCTACAAAAAAAGTTTTTCAATTCGGGTGTTCACATAAAAGTTTTTATCTTTTTCCCAATAGGTTTTCTGCATGAAAATCTTCCTATGGTTTAAAGTATCTTATAAGAAACATTAATATTTTAATCTAATACTTTGTTGGTAAGCAAGCATAATGTCCCTGCCTGGCATCTCAAAAAAAAGCGATTTTTAAATTCAAATTAGGTGAAGTTGGAACTATGCCTTTCATTTTATTCCAACAGAATCAAATTTGCGACGTAATTGCCGCCAATACAGTGGCGTGCCCAGGGGGGGGGGGGCGGGGGGGGGGGGCGGCCGCCAAATGATGAAACTTTCAGAAACTTTCCTGATGCCTTCCAAAAGCATATTAATAGTCAAAAAACCAAAATTTTCCCGCTACGCGGGTAGTTTAAATTGACAATTTATCTTAGTTTTTCAATTTTAAATCAATTATCTCGTTCATCAGTAGTTAAGGCATACATGTTTAATAAAACTACTATAAACACTATTATCCTTTTATTAATGTTTAAACACATGTTTTAAATCTATAGGTATAAAAAAACTTTAAAATTTGTAATAAGTATCATCTGGAATTAAAATTTTTATTGTATTTTAGCGCCTTAAATTAAAAATTTTCTCTCCCGGGGGGCATTCTGCCCTCCGGACCCCCCTGACAAAGGGCTCTGCCCCTTGGCCCCGCTGGGGGGCTCTCGCCCTCCAGACCACCCATATCTGGGGGGCTAACGCCCCCCAGACCGCCCCCCAAAATGAAATCCTGGGCACGCTACTGCGCCAATATAAACCTCAATTTCAACAAAATTTTAACGTAGCTATCTGAATTGACTTTAAAGACTCATAAGAAGCTCTTATTTAAGTCAGATTATAAACTTATCTTGAATGCATCCAATGATATAGCAGTTACCTAAGACGGGAGTAAATTGTTCCAAGGTACAACACTATACTTTTTGCGAAAAAAAAATTCTTTGCGTTAACAAAACCATCTCTGCTCTGAATTCTCTAAGAAGCGTTGTGCTGTGCTTGCTACTTACATTCGATTTTAGGTGTTAAAATGCACTAAAGGTCCATGCATCAGTACCAATGGCAATGTGTTTGTGTTAAAAAATGAAAATGGATTTTCTACTGTCGCTACAAGTCATGATTGGCGGTCTTTGGAAGGTGGTATTGCCAAACTTTTCGACCAAACTCATAACTTTAAAGAAAACACACAGGTAGTTTTTGTGAACAATACTAATATAAAACGGAATTTTATAAAATAATAAAGTAATTTATTAATTTTATAAGGTATCATTTTAAGTTTATTAGATACATAATTATTGTAGATTGTTTTAGAACCAACAAAACTAGTCAAAAAACATTCCAGTTTGTCGTTATTACATTATACACTGTACTTTATCTCAACAAACAAATTCAAAATCATCAAATTAACAGCAATATGACTTGCCATCGGCATTATAAAAACATTTTATTAGTTTCATTTGTTTGGATTTGGATAACACTAAACACTCATTTGTTTAGTGTTAGTAAACTTAAAAGAGTATTGATTGATTTTAGTAACAAAAACAATAAAACAAACTTAACAAGAGCGTAAGAATATTTATAATAAAATGTAATTTTTAAGGGTCTTAAAGGCTGCCAAACAGTTTTCAGCCCATCAATAAATGAGCTCTCCAGAGTGTACGATCTTAAGCTTACTGATTGTGAGGAAAACTCATTATCTTCCCAAAACCATCGACTGGTAGGTACACTAATTTTTTAATATTAGGAGAAGACATTTTTAATAAAAATTATGCGATTGTTTTTACTTTATGTTGTTTCATCAAAACTGTTATGCGTAATTTTAAAAGTAAAAACTGTAGTTTTTTCTTAGTTCCTTCAACATGCTATCTAAGTGGTTTGTTTAAAACTGCGTTACAAGATACAGATAAACAGTCAACCTTCTTGTGTTTGATTTTTGTGATTTTTACTGAATACCTTATTACTAAAATACCACTCCAAATTTCGTAACTGTTTTGGCCTAAATATCTTTAGTTGTTTAAAATATAATTATATTATACCCTGTAAAATTACTTGGATTTATAGAATTATTATGGGGAGAAACGAAAATTAGAAAGTAACATTTTTTAATTGAAAATTCAAAAAAATCAACATTTTCACTTAACTTAACTCAATAACATTTCAAAATTTATATAAAAAATTATATTATTTTGAAAGCTTATTATAATAAGCTTTTAGTTTTTTTTTGTTTTTCACTAAAACATTCGTTAGATTTAACAAAATATGGTAAGAATTCAAAATAATAAAATTTAAATTTTGTTTTCGGAGGAAAAGCAAGGGTTGCAACAAAAATTAACGAGATCAGAGAAGAAAAAACTTAATTTTCGATTGATCGAAAATCGTCCTTATCCGCAAACAATATTAAATAAGAAAGTGTTTATCGGGAAGAAACCGTTTTAGATGCGTGTATTTTCCGCGGACTTACACCAAACGTATCGTTACATGTTTACCAAAAACAACTCAGTCAAAGAAATAGTCAGTAGAGAATCATATTCCTTGAGGATTCCAACTTACGAAAAAGCGGCTCTTTCCGTCTTGTCCAAAGGAACACTCTCACTGATAAAAGAATCCAAATCCGACTGGTCTAATCCGTGTAAAGAAGATCTCAGTTTGGACGAGTGTTTCCAAATTTTGAAGAATCAAGAGGCTCAGTTTATTCCGCATGGACAGACGTCGCCGACAACCGGTGGCCCCTCGGTATGTTGACTGACAGTAATGATTTATAACGAAAAGCTAAATCGCGGTGTAGCGCTAAAGTAAGGATTCTGGGTCTAGGTTTTTGAGCTCTTGATTACAAAAATACCTCAGGTCCCTAAACGTAAGACGTTTTCATTTCATCAGTTTTTTAAAACAAAAATTTTGGTATTCTAGCAGGTTAATCCGATTATCCGATAATCCGATATAAGCTACAAAAATACCAATATTCTTTTATTAATACTTGGAGGATCAATTGCTTTTTAGAAAGCTAAAACGCTAGCCTAACGTACAAAATAGACTTTTGTTCGAATATTTTCGAAACTATGTCAATTATTAGTTGTAGATAAATTTTCGCATGCTTTTTTGTGTAAAAGTGATATTTATAAACGTTAAATAAATTGTTTAAAAAAAACACACTACACTCAAGTATTATTGTTTTTTTCTCATTATTTTCTTCATTAATGTTTTTGTAATTTTGCAGTTAACGTGTTTACGTTAGTAAAAACAACTTTTCCAGATTGATGATATGATTTAGCTGGCGCAAGCGGCAGAAAAGTACAGAGCTACGTTTGAGCACGGCGGTTTGACCGAAGATCATTCCAAATTCTTTCTGCAAATGCTTCTTGCAGCGAAAACCAGCCGGGCTGAAGATATCAAAGCTGTGCTCAGAGATCCGGAAAACGACATGCTATTGTAAATCGTCTTTACTACTTACTGCAAAATAAGTCTCAATTCGTGTATTATTATAATTTTTTTATTATTATATATTTTTGTCCAAAGACAGGAACATTACCGTCGTTAATCTGACACAATGAGTCAGAAGCGTCATAAAATACTCATAAACTGGGATTCTTTTTATTTCTTAACACACATAATCTAAACAAAATGAGTCAGAGTCACGTTGATTTTGTAATGATTGTGACTCTTTGTGTCAGAAGAACGACGATGCATAAGCAAGTATACACCACACTGTAATTGTATGCACCCAAAAACGTATAAAATGCACGCGACTGACGACTGTGATTTTTTTGGATTTTAAGCAGCACATGGTATAACTCTAAAATAAATCACAGCCGCATGCATTTTTATGGCTACTCTGACTCATTTTGCTGTGATAAGGACGAAAACAAAGTTTTATCTATTTTATTATTTTAATTCTGTCCGTTTGTCTGCGTGTAAAACCATAATAAATAACAACCGACAGTATGCGATTTAGAATCAATTCTCTTCATTTATTTTATTTCCCACAACCACAATGATGGAAATTTTTTTATAAAGAAACTCATTAAAAAAGAAAAGACACAAATGAATCATTAAAATAATGATTATATAGTTATGTTATAAAAATTATGAGATTTTAATTTTAATTTCTACGGTAGATTTCGTTTCAGAGATGTGTTTTCTCATGTTTTTGCGGCGGCAGGAATTAAGGAGACATTTAACGAGACGCTCAAATTGCTTGTCGACGAGTCTCCGGATTTATTGGAACATTTCATCACCCTGCTGTCTTACTCTCAACCGAAAGAGTGGTTGATCACGGATTTATTGGTAGTCGGTGTATTGTCATTATAATTTAAAATGCAAAATAATGTCCTCTAAGAAAATTCTGACGTGCGCATATCTAGCAAACAAATCGATGAATATCTTTTACAAAATTTCTGCTTGTGTTTAGTTGAGCTAAAAATCCAGTTTATACGCTGGTATTAATTGTGTTTAAATGGAGGGTAATGAGATGCCAACTTCAAGCGTTTTTCCAGTGCACATCATTATCATCATGCTTTAAATGGTTTATATTCCGCCTAAAATCATACCTAGATAAAACAGAAATCACCGTCAGAATAGAAAAATGAATTATATTAATAAAATGAGCTTGTGTACCTAGAGCCACAAGTGGACGGAAAGTGATCTTATACCCCACAAAAACCTCGAATAGCCCAGACACCTTTCCCCACTAAAGTGATGGGATTCATAGGTCACCGAAGGGGGGGGGGGCCCCCCCGCCCCACGGCCCCCCCCTCTGAGACCTACCCCCCCTAAGGCCCATTTTTGACCCCTCGCCCCCCCCCCCTCTTCGACCCCCTCAACCCCTGATCCCCCCTAAGGCCCATTTTCCCACCCCCCACCAGACAATCCCAAAAAATGCTTAAAAAATGGTCAAACGCATAAAAAATTGTCAATTTTGGTCAAAAAAATGGAAAACCCCACCCCCCAAGCACCCCCAACCCCGGGGTGTGACCCCCCCCTGGAGGTCAAAAACCTCCACACCCCGGGGTGTGGACCCTCCCCCCTGAGCCGTCGAAGGTCGGTGACCTATGATGGGATTATGCCAGACTAACAATAAGATCACCTCCAAAAATTTTCAGTCGTTGTTGTATTTGCTAGGTCACTAGGCAGATGGGTTGCAACATCTTGCGGTCGGTCCCAAAAATCGGGGACTGTAAAAGTGGTGAGCTTCTGTGAGCAGTTAAAAATATGCAAGGCGTCGTGGGGTCCAGTTTTGCTATTTTTGCATGGTTTTTATTTTTTCAGTCGTGTGACGTCCAGAAATATGAGGCCGAATAAATCAAGTAGCCTACTTGAAAGAATGCGACACGGCTGAAAAATGAGCGATACGGGACTTTAACCTGAATTTTCAGCTTAAATATCTCATTAACTGATGTGCTGCGTTACACCATCGCCCGCCAGCATTATATTAAAACTCTTATTTACAAATCGTCATATTTTTGAAACATTATCACAACGGGAGTTGTTACAGTCATCACCTGCAGCCCAAATTTTTTCAATATAATATCGCCGGTTCCCTCCCCACCCTCAAAAACTCCCGTAAAATTAGATCCTCTTTTGTATCGATCAATATTTATTTTTTTTCGCTTGTAAAACTTGTTTGTACATACAGCAGTATTCATTGTAAATTACAGGCGCTTTTTAGGAATGGTTTGAGAAAGGCAAAGGGAACTTGTTTGACCGTTTTAGAGAATCTGCGGCTTTAACTTCAGCTGCATTGCTCAATAAATTGTGTGAGAGGAATAGCTCCTGCTCCAGCCACCCGGTAAATATTACGGAAAAAAATGTTTCAAGATTTTTTTTAAAAAATGTTAGACAAACTTCCGGCTTGGCTAGTGAAATTCTCATCCCTCACAAATGTCAATCAAACTACTTGTTTAGAGTTTAATCTCTCCTTCTTTTATTCAATCTTTTTGGACTGTTGAAAAAAACCATAAAGAGCGCCTTAAAGTTCTGAAAATTAGCTTATTTCGGTAATTTAATTTTAAATAAATAAAACACGAATAAATTAAAAATTTTAGATTAAAGCTAATCATTTTTTAAACAAAAATTCCAATTTTTTAACAGCTAAACTTAATTGGTTTTAATAAAATAATAAAAACGAGGTTTGGAAATAATTTTGAGTTTTTAGTCCACATAATTTTAATTGGTATTCTTATGTCTTCCTTCATACATTTTTAATTAAAAAATACGTAAGTAATTTTAGTGTTGTAGAATTTATGTAGTTGTCTTTTAAATTCTGAACTTAATTTGATTACTGTATGTTTATTAAATAATACAAAAGTTATTTGTTATGCGTTTATTCTTTTAGAATTATAAGCAGTTTTTATTAAATAATTCACAAAAAAATTTCAATAGCTCTTTAACTTTTTTTTATTAGCAGAAAATGAATCGCAACCAACTAAGTAAAATATTTTGTTAAAATGGTTTTAATTTCGTCTCCTTTTTTGATAAGTTTAATTCATAGCTTTTAAATTAATGGATTTATATAATCTGTAAGTAAAGCGATTCGCGTGTTTAAACAATTTCAAAATTACTTTAAAGCGTTACATACATCAAGAATCCCTGGTTCCACGCTTTCAATCAGATTTTAAAATTTAAACTACAGCCACTTAGTTGTTCTACAGAAATTTAACAGAAGAAAAATGGTAATTATTTCAAAACAGTTCCGTTTAGTATATAACTTTCTGATTATCTGAAGCATTAGCTTTGTGGTTTTAAAAATTACTGCATTGCGTGGTTTTATGCAATTATTAATATTAAAAAAATGCTGAAAGCTAAAATCTTTCGGGCTGAATTAAGAGCTCAACCGTTCTTCTGTCAGGAAGAAAATAAAAGAACGCGAAAGCCAGAAAAGATGAAAAAAGTTGTCAGCGGTAAAGTAAACAATTGTTATTGAGTTGCGTCTTATGTTTCCATACACGTGATAGTTTCTCAAAGAACGATTAATTACTTTAACCTTGATAGAATTCATCTTTTATTTATTCATTTGTAACTTGTTTATATAAAAATACTTTAGTGCATAACATTATTGTTCAAACGGATATTGTCTAGGTATGGATGGAAATAATTTCATAATTAGTAAAAAAAAAACCTTGAATTTAATTTATTTATTACAAAAAAGTTGAATTTCTGATGTTATTAGGGGAAAAAGGAAAAAATTGTGCCGATAAGAAAAGAAATTTTATAATTTTTTTAATTACAGAACTATGTTGATGTTTATTGTTTTTTTTTACCTTCTAATTCATTAGTGTTTTAAATAGTAATGATTTTGGATAAGTAAAAGTAAAAGTAATTTGAAAAATTTTAATTTAAGTAAAGTAAGAATAAAAGTAATTTGTGGTTTTTTAATTTAAGTAAAGTAAAAGTAAAGGTCAAAGTTTTATTTAAAGGTGCGGTGCGAAGTCAAACTTTTTGTCTTCGATTTTAATAATTTTTGTGAAAACCTTATCCCTACCCCCAATAACCCACAAAATTTTTTTCAGCAAAATATCTCTAGTGGTTCAGGAGTTATCACCCCACAAAAATGGTGTTTTTCGACAACTTTGTATGTTAAAATTTGGTAAATGGGTATAACGATTTTTTCAAATAACAAAAAACCCCGCGAATTTTTTGTTAAAAACACCAAATGAACGGCAGCGATTTTATGAAGCCCAACTTTTTTCCTTCACTTCGTGTTTTAGCGAAAAAATCGAGCTTTTTTTGTACGAGAAACGCAATATATCGACAAATACTGCACCAATTTTAACGATCAAGGTAGAAATTAAAACTTTAATTTCTACGTTAATTTTAACAAATTCAAGTAGAAAGTAGCCGTTTTCTTTAAGTGCTTAATTTGTAACTTAATCCATTGAACAATTTTTTACGTACAGAATTGTCGAAAAACGCTAGTTTTTGGGGGGTTATAACTCCTAAACCACTGGAGATATTTTGTTGAAAACATTTTTGTGGGCTATTGGGGGCAGGTGTAAGGTTTTCAAAAAAAATTATCAAAATCGATGACAAAAAGTTTGACTTCGCACCGCACCTTAAAGTAAAGTAAAAGTAAAGGTAAGACCTATTTTTTAAGTAAAAGTAGGAGTTAAATTAATTTTGAAACGGAGAAAAACACCGGTTTTTTAAGCTCCAGAGCTCTGTTCTAAAGTTTTTTGCTAATTTTGTGTATAGTGGCTTGAAAAAATTTCTTATGCCACTCATTTTACAACAAGCTCATAAGGAATGTACTGATTAAAATTACTTCAATTATACTTACATTAATTTAAGTATTTGCAGGAAAAAATTCGAGTAAGAGTAAAAGCAAAAGTAATTCAAATTTCAAAAGTCGAGTAAAAGTAAAAGTAATCCAAAATTCCTTACTTTTTATTAGTTTAAGTAACTTTTTACAAAACTTATTATTTGTAATGCGAAGATCACTAGAATCTTTGCAGAGCGAAGAGTTCTACTTGTTATTTATTCCCGTAACCGTCAAGGCACCGTAAAAGTGGACTTTTCAGAACGTTTATAAACTTTTATTTTTCGTATACTTTGATTTTGTTTCGTTTATTTTTGATTTACTACTATAATTATATAACATACATTATTTTAGCTGTTCGTAAGAGCTTTGAAAATATTTGAAAAGAAATTGGATTCATGCGGCGAGGAAAAGGAAAAGACGACGGATTGCTCGAATAAAATTCTCGGCTATCTGCAGAATCTGGCCTCCCCGCAAGGCACCGAAATCGCAGCTCGCTACTTGTGCACAAGCACCGCCGCGCAACCCACCGTGACCATCGAAGCCATCAGAGTCATAGACGCCGTTAACCCCGACGAATGGACTGACGAGGTATTTTTTTCTGATTTTTTTTTAAATTTGAATTTCCTTTAAAAATTTGGGAAATTGATTGAAAAGCTTCTTTTTAGAATTCCGTCATAAATGGTTGGGCTCGCTCTCACTTAAAAAATATAGTATTACAACACTGAAATCAAAAAAAAAACTATTACTAAGAAAATTTCTAGTTGAAAGGGTAGACGATTAAGATTAGAGTGTTTTTAAAATCACTAAAAAACGAAAATATAAAAACTCGTTAAGTCACGCTTTATCTCACTCTTCACAACACCGTAAACCCGTCAATTCACTCTTCATTAGCCCATGTATAAGTTAGCCAAATTTTTGTGAATTTATTTCATCGGTTGTCAAAAAAAAAAACCCGGGGAAACACAAACTTACGACGCAGACGGCTTAAATAAATACAGGATAAGTCGAAAAGTCACATCACAAACTGGTCAGTTCAAGCGATTCCTATTTAATATTATGCACTAAAGCCTTCTTCTTGGGTACTTTTTAATTCATAATTTTGGGGTTTATTTCATTTAAATTATAGCTATGTGATTAGATTAAATTTTAATATTTTTTTTGTTTTTTTAGATTATCAACAAACTAGACAGGATATATCACAACCGATGTCCCACCCAGGTTGACCCAACCGCCCGTTTTTTGTCGGCCGGTATGTTATTCAAAATTGCGCCGAGACAGCCGGAAATAATTCCAAGACTTTTGAAAAATTTACATAACTCCTCGTCAAATTTGGATAAGGAACTTTTTGCGTACACTTGGGCCAAATTTCAACAGTAGGCAATTAACCGTGATATCTGGTGAATAAAATGTCGTAATTAAAATATCAGATTAATAGAAAACAATAATTCAAGTTTTATTTAATAAATTTTAACAATTTTTGATAATAATTGATGTATGATTCAATAAATAAGATAAAATAATACAATACAAAATTTTTCATTTGTCTTTCAATACGGTTGGCAATAAGTAACTCGTATAAATCATACATCACAAAATCAAACTAAAAAAAATTTTAATTTCATTGTTATTTTGTAATTAAAATTTTTTTAAATAATACGAGCGAAATAGCAGAATACCTCCTGCAAAAATTATTCTGCTTTTTCACTCTGTAAAAAACTCTAAACAATTTATTCACCTGACGATATGCGATATCCGACGTGAAGCTTTGGGACAGAGATTTTGTTCAAAGTGCGATCGCTTCTGCAGGGATTTCCAGCGCCGCTTACGACAGATTGGCCTTTTCGGGATTGTCAACTGCGTTTTCAGACGTTTTATTCGGTATTAAGTTTCATATTTTTTCTTTTATTATTATAAGCCGAGAAAATGTCATTTTACACAAATTTAACTTAATTTGTCCAGAAAACTAGCATATCCAGATCCAGATTTTCCTGTTGTTGTTGGTAGCCCTGTTCCCCATTTTTCTGGTGGTCGTCCTAAGTTAAGGAAAGTGGGAGATTTTTTTGGTTTCCGCCACAATTCAAGTTCCGTATTTCAGTTCCGTGGGTCTGGACTTAAAGTTAAACAGGTGCCTGGTGTCGTAGGGACCCTGCTTGCAGTGGGGGCACTAGTACGGAATATTGCTGTTGATCCTGTGTTAGAGTTCAGGAGTTTACAATATCCAGACCTTAATTTTTTACACAGTGTTAGTTTTATTTGCACTCAATACTGTTGTTTTGGCACTGCGATTATTTTAGCACAACAAAACAAAGACAACTTGCGCAAGTACGACTTTTCCAGCAAAATTTTGTTTTGCATAATTTAGTTTGCTATCGAAAATTTTTTTTGTTATATATTCTTTATAAAACAAAGAAACTGAGGTTTCGCTCAACGGACATTAGCGGATTGTGTCTGTTGTCGTTAATACAACACAAAGGCCAGTATAAAATAAACGTGACTCTGACACGTAACTCATTATTTATGTGTTAAAAAATAAAAAAGAAACAATTACGAGTTTTTTGTTTTGTTTTTTTGACGATTGACGGATTTTGTGATGGTAACATAGCTGTTTTGTGTAGTGTATAAGCGAACTTAGCATTAAACCAGCACTTTGTTATTATTATGCTTTACACATTTATCCATTGTTATAGCCGTTGACAAGGGATACACCAGAACGCCCTTCTCCCAACCCTTGTCTTATTTTAATAACCCATGTGGAATTTTTTTCGTCCGAAAAATGCTGCAAAACCGCAAAAGGGATTCCGCGCGACCGCTGGTCAATGTTAAACTTCACGCGGATCGGAAGCAAAAGGCAGATTTTAACACTGAGCAGCAGCGGCACGGAATCGCTTCTGTGGATTTGCAGGGGAAAGAATCCTAAAGGGTTACGCAATATAAATAATTTTTTTTAATTTATCAATCAATGGGTTCATTGTTTTTTTAACTGGTAAAAAACCCTGCAACGCCGTCATCATGCTAACTTATCAGTAAAAAATTTAAAAGTGAAATTTTCCGATTTTTTTAATGAACGTTATGCAATGTTTTTCCCAAAAGTATTCATTTTAAAATGTATTTTTATAATAGCTATTTGTACAATAATTTCAATAGCAAGTTCGCTGGTAGTTACATTAATTTTACATGTTTTCCAGACCTAAGTACTGCTCCCCGGGGGGTTTTATTGGGGGCAATTCCAAAACGGGGGGCACAAAGGGCAACTTTTTTGAAACGGGGGGGGGGGCAAGCAGGACAGAAGGAAAAAAAAGAAAAAAAAAGGAGAAAAAATATATAAGAAAGGGACGGACAAAAAAGCGAAATTAAGGTAAAAATAGGTATAAAATGGCTTAAAATCCATTGAAATAAGCTAAAAACTGCAAAAATTTCGCGATGATGGCGTCATTATAGATCAAAAATGGCGCCATAATTTTTGGGTACTTTTTCATTTTTGGGCGGGGAGGGGGCAAAATTTCCAATACAGTGACAAGAATGCATATGCATTCTTGACAGTGTGTGGCATTTCCAGACCGTGCACAGGTCTGTGTTTTCATTGTAGACAGATCAATACTTTTTGTAAATAAAATATAATTTATAGATTTGATATCCCAAAAAGCCAGTTATGATTTGGATCTTGATTTTAACCAAGGCCAAGTAAAAAGCAGTGCTTTCAATGTTTGGTGGAACAAGGGAAAAAGAGACGAAACTCCTCTGTTGCACGTATGACACTACTATTTCTATTAAAAGTTTAGTTAAAATATTTTATAGTAACACGTCAGAGTTTTAAGGGCGCTCAAAACGGCTTATAGTATTTGTGATCACGTCATATATGTTTTGCCCTGTGGGAATGGTTGTGGGAGGAGGAGCGGCAAAAAAGGGCTTCAAAATGTGGATGCAAATATCGTTTAAAGAATTTCCGGCACGGGCGTATTTTTAGATGGGCGCAAGTGCGTTATTAAACAAATGCGAGCGTTCTTATTAACGTGCGGCGTTACTATAGGTGTTGTTGTTGTTGTTATAACCAGTTTAAATTGTTCAGCAATGTTGCTACATCTGTTGGTCGTTCCCAAAGATCTAAGGTTGAAAGAACTGTTGAATGTTTAGGGCAGTTGAAGATGTGGAGGACATCGTTAGGTCCTTGATTTCAGTCTGGGCATGAATTTTTCATTTTGCTTATTGATTTTATTTTGGTAAGAAAAGAGTTTGTTACTGTAGTCTGAGCGAAGTTGAGCTAGGATAGACCCGGCTGATCTGGGTATACTATAGGTGTTACTATAGAACAGTGGGTTTGGACCAGCGTGAAAATCGTAAAGAAATTAAATTACACAATATTATAAGCGATAACCTCTTTATTGTTATTTTAAAGAGATTCTCGCTGTCTGCATAAATTGTCTAGAAGCTACCCAAACATTTTGTGCCGCGTGTTCTCTTTATCACGTAACATGTATTTAGTTCATATTATTTATGGAAAATTCACCTTAAAATATAAAAAAATGTATAGTTCGGATTGTTTTCTCGCGGACTGGATAGTTTATTGGGAGACAACAGTGGTTCGGACTCGGAAACAAAGGACCCCAGCTCCAGTGTGGTGGAGGCTACGGCCGGATTAAGGTTTAGTTCGTTTAAATTTCCGATTTACATTTAATCCTTAGTCTTCTGATTGGCGAAATTACGGTAAACGGTATTTTTACAGCTGCGACAAGGTCATGGTTTTGTTTTACAAATACCGGTTTTGAACAACAATAATGAGTGTACTCTTTCATGAGTAAGGTTTTCGAATCTATTGCGTTGATGCGGAATTAAACGGAAAGGGTTAATTTGTTTATTTTTACATTAAAAAAATAATCTTTTTACTGTTGTATTCGGGAGCAGCAGAATATACAACCTTAAAAAAGTTATAAAAATGCACGTCAATTTTTTTAAATATTCTTATGGCGAAAATCAATAGGATGTGGTTAATCAGAAATAAAATCTTGAAAATTAATAGGATGAATAAATGAAACTTTTTAGTTATTTATAAATCTAAATATAATTTGTTTATCATTATTTAAAACAGCTCTAACTAAAAATGATAAAATATTAAAAATTATTATAGTTTAAGCATTATTTATTGAAGCAAAAAGTAATAGCAAAATGATTAGTTATTGTTAATAATTATTTAGGTTAGGTTTTTTCGGCGCCAATTTGAAACCGACCATCTTTTTTAAAGGCCAGGGGGAGCTGATGTCGGCTGTTTGGGCGGCGGATGGTAGACAAATGCAGGCATTTGAAGTATAAAACAATTATTTGAACTTAATAATAAGCTTTACTGTTCCAATAATTTATATTGAACGAACTGATTTATCGATCATTGTAATTTTTTTCTCTACTTATTTCTTGCTGAGTTTCACTTTCGTAACAAAAATAATATAATGTGCAAAATAACTTTAATTTTTGTTTTATTTAAACTAATAATTATTGCTTATATAAAATTTTCATATTAAAACCGTTTTTTGTTTCCAACATGCATTTTATAATATTCCATCTTTTTTTAGGGTGATTTTTTGCTCGCAGATGAGAAACTAGAATTTCTTCTATCTAACGGGTTAACAGTACAATTTGATGTAAAATGTGCATTAAGTCTTCACATTACGGGTTCAATCGAAATCAGCATTTGGTCACGGACCTCGAATTCTATAGTCTCAACTAAGTTAGTTTAGAGATTATATATCATAGATAATGAATTCTTTTGTTAACTACATAAAAATTAGAAGCACCTTAATTTTGTTATAAGATAAAGATTGATTAATAGTCATGGCGTTAAAGGAGCACTGTCACAAATCAAATTCCTATCACGCCCGAACCGGACGCTCCTATCAATTTCGAATAAGTGTAGCCTTGTATGGAGCTGAAATACCAAAGTTGTTAGTAGGTTGTATTAAAGGATTAGTCCGGTTCGGGCGTTATAAGAATTTGATTTGTGACGGCTCCTCAAATTCTTTTTGGATAATTGAGAATGATAAATTTTGATTGGTTATTTAATACATTTTTACACGACTTCCACTTTTATCCATTAAAAAAAAGCACAAGCCAGCTTTGGTTCCTTTATGGTTCTGTATGATGATTTTGAAATTTTAAAAAAGTGTTTTCACAGCTGGCATTTAAACCTAGCTGACCCCGATAAATTGCAGTATTTAAGTCGAATGTTTAAAAAGAAACAATTGCAAATTTTGAGCAAATATTAATAACATTTATTTTAACAATTATTAGTTAAACTACTTATTTTTGAACAGAAATGCAAATTTCTAAAGCCAGACTTTGACTGGATTTTGAATATTTTTAAAAGATGGAATTAAAAAAAATTTTACGCACCAATTTTTTAAAAATCATTGCACAATTTCAATTGGTTATATTATATGTCGTTCATGCACTTTTATAAGGTCATCCACATATAATTTGAAGGAAGGAAAGAAGATAAGTACCATTGGAAGGAAAATTCCCACCTTTCAGTTTCATGGTCCGGAGCTCTGGCCATTAAAAGGGGATGAAGCTTTGAAGCTCCGTCCCGCTAATGAATGATTTTGAGCTTAATTAAGCTTTAAAATGCTTTAAGTTATTCTATCCACATTTTTAGAAGGTTTTTTTATTGCTTTAAATGAATTTTGAAAAAAAATTTGCTTATGTGACAAATTAATTTGTTGTGTTACTTTTTAATGATTCATGTAATAAAAGCTTACGTCTTCGAGGCAAAAACTAAGAGCGTACCGCTCTCCGTTAAGAAGAAATAAATAATAAACGCGCAAGCAAATAAAAATAAAAAATAAGTAGTCAGTGGTAATGTTGCCAATAATAATTAAATTACATTACGTGTATCCGTGCATGTGACACTTTCCGAAGAACGAGTGGTTATTTTACCACCTCATAATATGACCCTGATGGAATCGATCTTATAGAACAAAAATAAGTTGGAGTTCCGGAGCTAAGTTTTGGAAATTC
>JASAMX010029331.1:0-108632 GCA_030248175.1 Microlaimidae sp. YZB2_3
CGTTATAAAATACACGTAATTGTGACTCATTCTGTAGTTAATAGGGTGCTGTTTGAAATATAAAATGAGTCACAGTCGTTATAAAATACACGTGACCGTGACTTATTCTGTAGTTGACTTATTCTGTAGTTAATAGGGTGCTTTTTGAAATATAAAATAAGTCACAGTCGTTATAAAATACACGTGACCGTGACTCATTCTGTAGTGAATAGGGTGCTGTTTGAAATATAAAATGAGTCACAGTCGTTATAAAATACACGTGACCGTGATTTATTCTGTAGTTAATAGGGTGCTGTTTGAAATATAAAATAAGTCACAGTCGTTATAAAATACACGTGACCGTGACTCATTCTGTAGTTAATAGGGTGCTGTTTGAAATATAAAATAAGTCACAGTCGTTATAAAATACACGTGACCGTGACTCATTCTGTAGTTAATAGGGTGCTGTTTGAAATATGAAATGAGTCACAATCGCATATAACTTATACGCATAGTGGCTCATTCTGCTGCAATAACGAATCACAAGACGATAAGTGGAAGATTAAATGCTAAGGGTAACCACGTTTTTATTAACGCGAACCCTTCTGTTTTTGAGCATAGTATAGACTTTTCGCCAGACTATTAACTTCAGCTTAAACTACTTCAATTTAGGTTATATGTTTTTATGTGTTCAGTTTGGTTTCCTGATACCTACAAACTTAGTAAAGGCAGGTTCTATAATATTGCTTATGTATGTCTATTGCTTGCCACGAAAATAACAAAAAAAGTTCACTTTGTATACTTTTATAGTACAAAGCAAAAAATACTTTCCGAATTAACATGTTGCCTACCTATCTTGTAGGCCTCTTTAAATTGCTCTATTTCTTCATTGGACCACGTACACAGTAGTTCAGCTAGGAGTTTCAGTGAATGTGTCTTATTTGCGTTCTAGAACAACAAAGTAAATTTTTTTATAAAGATTTTTTAGTGAAAAGCAAATTTATTTTTCATATAATTTATTTTTTTAGATTTATTTTGTTTAATGTTTTGATCCAACCGTTGTGAGAAAAATAGTCAGAATACATAAAGGTCGTTTTAAAATTATAAAATTTTGACCGCAGACGGTAAGGTTTGAAAATAAAACCAACTATGCAATAAAGACGAACAGATAACAGGTAAGTGCAATCAAATCGATAAATTACAGAAGAGACATGAGATTTTTATTATCTAAAATTTCGGAACTTATTTTTACTTACTTCCTTATTTTTTACTTAAAGCTTACTGATTGACCGTTCTCAATGAGGAATGGATATTTTACTGATGTATCGTCGGTGGTGGGGAAACCCATGGGGATTTTTGGATCAGTCCCGGTATAGCTGTACTCTAAAACCTACTCACATACATTGTACAAGGCCAGTTTTGCTGGTAGATTTCGGAGTACAGATTCCACACACAACCAATACGTTACCGGTAAAGAATTTTAAACATGTATGGCTGAAAAATTAAATTAAAAAATCCGTAGGAAATTTTTTACTAAAAAAAACAATTTTTTTAAAAACATTTTTTGTCTTTTTCTCTTAAAAATGTTATAACTAAAGCTAAAATCTTCCAGGCTGAAATCAAGGGCGTAACCGCTCTCCGCCAGAAAGAAATAAACAATAAACGTGGAAGCGAGAAAAATTTAAAAAAATTATCAGCGGTTATGTAACCAATTATTATTAAGTTGCGTTATGTGTTTCTCTGCACGTGATATTTTCTCAAAGAACGAGTGGCTAACTTTACAACTCATCTATTGTCACCCTGATAGAATTTATCTTTGGTGTAATATCAGAGTGATTTTAAAACTTAAGACATTATTTTGCGTATATCCGAATGAGTAACACAAGTTTTTTTAGATTTTTTAATTTCTTGATTTAATTGCAAAGTGCTCCAAAGCTGTTTAGCGGATCTCAATGATGTTCTTAACCGACTTTTTAAGAACAAACCAAAATTTTGTGCAAAATCGAATTACCCCTTGGGACTTTTTCGTCCAAAAATTGCTACAAATACTGCAGAAGGGATTCTTCTTCTTCTGTTTGCTCTAGTGGCAGAGATGTTGCTTCGGTAAGTCCATTATTCGCTGTTCCTTTGGCTGCTAGGAAAATGTTCCAATTATCCTTCTGATCCAAGATCTTCATTAGGAGCGGCAGAACTGCGACAGACTTGTCAGCAATCATAGTGCAGGGACTTCCGTCACGCTTTTCTCCTAGCCGTTTAACGACGACATCATCAAAAGATAATGCTGGCTGCAGGCATCCCGCGTAGAAAAAATTTACAGAGAAACTGCCACAAGTTCCTCTGTAACCCTCCTCCTTTATCCTGGCTTGGGACAGGCACTGTATAAACAGTGGCGGAGTGCAGAAGGGATTCCACACCACCGCTGCTCAGTGCTTAACTTCACGCAGAGCGGAAGCAATTTTAACATTAAGTGGCATTGGCGAGCAGTCTCCTCTGCGAATTAGCAGCGGTTTTTGAAAAAAAATCCCAAAGGACTAATATTAAATGATTAATTAATGAATTTTTATAACAAAACTGGATTTAAAAAAAATCTGCATTTTAATAGCTTGAAAAAAAGTCATAACTCATAAGCGCACAATTTTAATTGATCATATCAAATCCCCATACAAAGACGGATTTTTTTAATTTTCAGGTCTGCGTTAACCCGTTCCCGTGATGGCCTTTTTCCGCGTTACATCCGTGAAACCATCGTACGACAAAGGTGAAACCTTCGTCTTACGGTGATGGTATTTTTGTTTGACAAATGTCGAACGCAACCCTTACTGTGGTAAACTCCAAGTATTACCTAGGTCGTACTTAGGTTATGCCTAATTTTTTGTGTGTGCTTAGTGCCCAGTGAGCGAGCAAATTGAAATGGTTAAAGCTGTACGGTAGCAATAGGCAGATTTTTTTTCAAAATTAAATATCCTACGTAATAGTAATACATTGTTTTCGTTAATAAAATTTGCGTATTGCTACCGTTCAGTTTTAACCATTTTAATTGTTTTGCTTAAAACCGGATATTCAAGGCCAAACAAGTAGCACTGATAGCATAACCAAAGAATACGTATACCCCATATTAACATGATATAACTATTTTTTTGCGTCTCTGTCGGGACTCGATCTCAAGCTTCAGTACGCCAGACGAGCGTGCTGCCACAGCACCACGACATCAACAATTTATTCGCTCACTGGGCACTAATCGCGCACGAAAATTATTTACGACCTAAGTGTACGACCTAGGTCATACAAAGGTTTCACGGTTGTAACGGAGAAAAAGGCAATCACTGGAACGGGTTAAGCTTGCCGCAAACATATTTTTTTAATTTCTATTCCAGCCTATTATTTTTTAGCTTTTCGGACGGATCATTATGTTATTGAATTGAGGTGTTATTGTTTTGATTTTGGCATATGGTCGTTACTACGGCAAAATGAGCCACATTCATTATAAAATACACGTGACTGTGACTCATTCTGTAGTTAATGGGGTCCTGTTTTAAATTTAAAATGAGTCACAGGCACACATATTTAATACAAACTTTGGCTCATTTTGCCGTAGTAACGACGATATGGTCGCTACGATGACACAATGAATCCGAATCTTAGAAAAATATTTGTAACTGTGACTCTTTATATCCTTCTAATTGTAACTGTTTTCGTATGACGATATCCTATTTACGACGATTTGCTATTTGTTTTAGTTCGGCAATACGGTTTTATAGGCACCTTGCACTGGAACTCGGTTTATACATGAAGTATGCAATATACATAAGCGTCACCATAATGGATATTTACCGTATCTCCTACTTATCTTTCGTAGTATGCAGATCAAACGATCGAAATTTCGCGCCCTTTCGGTCCGATGATCTGCATACTACGAAAGATAAGTAGGAGTACGGTAATTATCCATTGGTGACACTTATGTATATTGCATACTTCATGTATAAACCGAGTTCCAGTGCAAGGTGCCTATAATTTCCGATTTTCCCTTTCCAGGGCTAACTCACTCTAACTAAGGCTCGGTTTAAAATAAGAGGTTGCTTTCTATAATATTAGAATAGTAATGGGTTTTGAATTTATTAAAAACATAATTTAAGTTATCAAGCTTCATGATTATATGCATACTGCTCCCATCTGTGGACCCACTCTTATAGGTGAAAAACATTTAATTTTCTAAAAAATGCCGAAATTTTCAAAATATGTTAAGGTATTAATATGTTTTACCTCCAATGCTTCTTTCAATAAAGTTGCAATATATTCATTTTTCGGTTTCAATAAATCCAGAATCAAATCGCGGAAATGTCCACTTAATTCGTCTGTGATATCCTCGTTTAAATTCTAAACAAACTTGTCTTTTTCTTTTAAATTAAATTTACAGATTAATAAAAAAAATACGTAACAATGGTAATGTATTTTTGTAGAATGTAAATTGTATTTATTTAGTGTGGATAGGTAAATTAAATATAAATAATTGTTTTTTTTTATTAGTTGCATTAATTTATAAATTTTTGCAATTGCAGCATTTTTATTTTATTTTATAAATATTCGCATAATGCAGGAGTAGTGAAGGCATAATTTAACATGCAATATAACCACATACCCCTTTAGAGTTAATATAAACCTTATGGGTTTATTAAAAACGGTACCCCCAATTAATTATTATTATTATATTAATTTAATTAATTATTATTATTATTATAATTAATTATTATTATTATTAATTATTAATTATTATTATTAATTTTTGCAACATGCAAAAATTTAACAGCATATTTAGTGCGGTAATTAATTACCCATTTTTACAATATGCAATAATTAATTGGTATATTAATTGGTTTTCCTCAAACGTATGGACCTACCTAACATAACAAAAATTGGGTCGGCGGTCCCAACACGAAACAAAGTTTTTTAGTGATTAAATGCATTTCATTGTAATATTTTTTAAACTGGAAATACAACAAAAATAATCCTATATTTATAAAATTTTAGCGGCCTTTCGTAATAAACTAAATTAAACTAAAACTAAACTAAACCAATTCAAATTGGTTTTTCTTCTGAGTACCCCAAAAAATTTACATATGAAAAACCTTATTTACCCAAAACATACCTTTCAACAATGATAAAAGTCACAAAAATATTTAAAATTGTTTTAATATTGTTGTTAAATCTCTGGTTTGTGAGGAAATTGGGTTGTTTTTTTTTTATTTATATACCAATTCTAAATTCTTGGCGGGACCGCTAACCCAAAATTTTGTTATGCTAGGTAAACTATTAAAGCCAGCTACCAATTAAAAAACTGTACAATATGAAAACTATTGCATTTTGTAAGATTAGTTTATAAAGGGAATGGTCTTGATGCGGTGCACAAAATAACTTATTATTACAACCAGAACAAGTGGTGCACTGGACTTTCGAGTCTCGTATGCATAACTAATGCTATTGAGGCAAATATAATAACATTACGATTTAATCAAAATTCGTTCCCTAAATCGGTTCCCTAAACTGCGTAAATTATAATGAGGGAGATAACGATATGTAAATCTGTTTTGCAAACATAAAGTTAAAACCGTAAAATGCATATTTCTGAAACTGTGAAAAAACACACTGGATTTAAGGTTTGATGCCGTATAAAACGACATCATTATTTTTAAACACAATATTTTATTTACAAAGTTTGCCTATGAAAGGTTTTTTTACCTATCAATGCCATATAGCATTTAAGTCACACAAATAGTTTTCATAAAGCTAATCTGTTTTAATGATTATTAATAGCGAGTAAATGGTGTATAGTTTATTGACAATAGAAAGTGAAACCTTGATTCCAAACTGCGAAATATTTTAATAAAAAAATTTGAAATTTTGTGGTAAGATCAAAAAAATTTATTCGTTCAGTACTAAGCTAATAGCTATTTTAGGGAAAAATTGGTTAAGATAAAAAAGATTTTTGTCAAAAAACCTTAGAATAAATTTTGATTCATCTGTAAGTAAGTCACTTTAGTAAAAAATTACAATTTTTTTAGGACTGGACCGGGGTAAAAAGAATTTCTTTTGCACTCAATATTGCTTTTTTGGCACTGCGATTATGGCACTGGGAGTCTGGCTGCGCAACAAAAAAAAAGACGCTGGTGGTCATTTTCAATGGATCAAAACACTTTTGTTTAATTTAAAACGTTGGAAATTTACTTTAGTTTATTTAAACTATAGAAGCTTGATAGCTTAACGTCAAAACGACTTTTACTGACTTAAACACACTATTTTTGCTTCACTTTGTTTTTTTTTGTGTTGTGCCGCCAGGCTCACAGTGCAAAAAATTGCAGTGCGAATAAAGCAGTATCGAGTGCAAAAAAGTCGCAGTCCCCATGGCAAGAAAACTAACAGTGTTAAAAATCGCAGCGCAGGAAAACTAGCAGAAAATGGCGGATTTTAAAAAAAATTGCACAAACTGGCGCATGTGCGAATTTTCTAACAAAATTTTGGTCAAAAAATTAGTGTGTGGTCGGACGTTCTCGTGTGTTATTTATTTTTGGCTGAGGCAAGAGTTTTATTAGAAAAATTAAAAAAAACTTATCAAACTTGTCACTGGAACGTTAATACTAAAAAGTTAAAATTTTAAATTAAAGTTTAAGTTAAAATTAGCGTTAAAATTAACTACGAAAAGTTCAGTGAAAGTGAAAACAATTACCCTTTCAATTACCCTGGGTTACGTTACTTACCCTTTCAAAGTTGGAAGAGTATACGCTTTTGAGTTCCTGTCTTTGGCCGTTGCTAATGCTGCATATTACGTCCATCAATGTTTTTTCATTGGTTCCAAACCCTAAAACGCAGTTGACGATTTTTTATTAAAATATTAATTTTTTCTTAGCATTTTTCGGTACAAAATCATATTAGTATGGAATTAAAAAAACAAAACTAAAACTTAATAATATTATGGAAGATAAACAAAGAGAATTCTAATGTTGTAATCCAGAATTATCAGTTGCGTATTATTACAAAACGGAAGATTTGGAAGGTAGTCCATATCTCATCAAAGGTCCAATCAGACAAAAAATGTAAAAATTTTATACGCAAAAACATAATTTTAATAATATAATCTTAGGCTGATAATATAATATTGTTTTTTTATGTTAAAAATTGTTTTTAGGTCATTCGGTGATTTGTTAAGGAATAAATTAGTGTTTTATGCGGTAGTGTGCTCACTACCCAAAAAGAATAATTTAAGTTTGGCGATAATAATAATTAGCTTCCAAAAATGCTCTAACAATAGAGCAGGAAAAAAGGCCAATTTCTCCACGGGCACATATTTAGACAGAAAAGATCTAGGGACTTCCAAATCTTTTATACTTAAGCATATGCCCGACTAGAAATCGCCCCTTCTTCCTGCTCAAACTTAGAGCATTTTTCATGGCTAGTTATGAAATAGAGTAAAAAAAAATTATTCTTTGGGATAAATCTCAATTGAAAAATAAATTACAAACAGTTTGGTGGTTGGAAAGTGCGTTCGAAAATTTCAAAGTACCTTTTTTTTGTTGGAAAACCGCGCAAAATCTAATAAACGTACTATCACTTATCTAAACATCATACGTAACGACCAATCAGCTGAGCGACAACCATTCTTATGCAAATTAAACCGAACCGGCTACAAATTATTTCATCCTCAAACGCAAGATTTATTCAAAAGTGCAACACTTCGATACACCTTTCATTGATTGCCTTAAACGTTCAGCCTCTGCGTTCGGATCAAAATCCTCCCGGGGTCTGAGTGTCGGCGTTTCTTCTCTAGGATCGAAATCGGCTTCTCTCATTTTTCTTCTTCTTCTAAAAAACATACAAAATTACGGTCTGACTTAAATTCGGCCATCCTTAATTTCAGCCACCAGCTGTTATTTTTGTCATGCGCAAAGTTTGGTAATGGACTGCGTATGACTGGGTAGGTGCGTAAATATAGTCGTTCACTGATCTCGATGTATCACGTTTTTTTTCAAGATCTCTAATTTTCTCCCAAGCCCTAATTGACTTAAGGTGATTCTATAAGGTTATAACTTTGTGGAGGTCTTTAACACTGAACAATTTCCTTTTAAATGGGAGGGTTTTGACAATCGTGATTTAGTTGATTTTCAGAATTTTGCGTACAAAAAGCACAATAGTCAGTGGCTGGATTAGCGCTGGTCGAATTCATTTGCCCTAAAAATTTTAAAAATCCGTTTTTAACACTATAACATTAAAAAATGGTTAATCTTATCATTCTTGTATGCTTTAAATAGAAAAACTTTCAAGCCTTTCTTAATAACTATTTGGTTGCATATTAATATAAAAAGTCTTGAGTTTTTGATAAAAAAACATAAGGGTCAGGCAAATGAAAAAAATACTAAATTTGCTGAATTTTTAGTTTTGAAATACTGTAAAAAGTTTATTGCTTAATCAAAAACTCAAGCAATTTTTCGTAAAAAAACCGGTTAAAGTTGCTAATAAAAATAAAGGAAAACAATATCAAATAGTTTACCAAATTGAAACAGGCACAATAATTTTAGCAGCTAAACAAATTTACAGGAATTTTTTCAAAAAAAAAAAATGTAAACTGGGCAAACAAGATTTGCGTTAATCTGGTGTTTTTTAAAAGGTGCGACAGCTTTTCCTTATCTTGCGACACTTGCTAAATTATTTTACAGCCACGCAGCAGACAATAAAATAATGAATATTTTCACATTGTTAAAAAACGGACATGGTGGTTTGATTCGTAATCGCATTGCAACAAAAAAATTTAAATACATCAATTGCGTAACTTTTACTTGGTGAAAATTAAAAATTTAAATATGATAAAATACAAATATCACTAATTGATGACATAAATCATTAAAATTTCACAATTTTCGAAAACCATGACTTAAGATATTTCTGTATAGCTTCTATAATGCTGTCTTTTAATGTTAAATGTACTTGTGAAAAATCATCATTAAGAACAATTCGATTGATAACCTGGCCTCATCTTTAAGTAAAACCTTTTTGTGTTTTTCAGCCCTAAAAATGCTCACATGTGTGCATTTTATTTGGAAATTTGCTTAAATTGTTTTACAGAAGTACGTGTAAATGGTTTTTGAAGTCGTCAGAAAATTTTGGGAACTTGGAGCCGAAAGTACGAAAAATAGTTTAGGATTGTATTTAAGGTTTTTGGTTTGACCTAGGAATAGGTTTTCAAAATTTTTGAGTTCAAAAAATTCAAAATTTCACACTTTCGAGCTCCGAATTCCCCACTTCCGGCTTCAGGTTTTTTATTTACGGTTTTTTTCTAAGTTGCAGCTCAAAACAACTTCGTCTTCAACTAAAGGTAAACTCAATGTGGCTGCAACAGTTGTTCGTTGGATTAAAAATTGCCCCCCATTAAGTAGCCACTTAAAAGCCCGTTCACACTTATGCACAATGCACGATGCACAATGCATTAAAACCATGAAAATAGGTGTTCACACTTACGCACAATGCACGATGCACAATGCACAATGCATTATCGGACTTGGAACGGCGTTCCAAGTTTTGTGCAAGTAGCAGCGCGTTTCGAAAATTTGTACGCACTTTTTTCGCAAAGTACGTACGTTGAGAACTCTTCTGCTTAAAAAACGAATCAAATAATAAATATTCATGAACAAACGAATTTACATTTTATTATACATAAAATTTAAAATATATTTTTGCGGTTAACAAAATATAAAACATAATTCTATGCAAAATAAATAAAAAAGAAGGATTTTGGGACTATATTTTGGCTTTTTTTAGCTTTGCTGACTAATGATCAGGGGTCGTATGCTGAAGGTTTAATCCAAATTAAAGTTAATCTGAGATTAGCGATTGTCGACACACAGTAAACATACTAGCAGTATTGATTAGATAATCTAGTTTAACAAATTTAATCTGAGATTAGGTTTAATCTCAGATTAAATCGTCACTAACTCGAGATTAAATTATTAATTTATTCAAATTTTTAAACCACCTCCGGAGGTGGGTTAAAAATTTGCGGGTTTTTCCCGCTAATCTCGGATTAGTGGCGATTTAATCTGAGATTAAGTCTATTAACTCCGTTAACCTAGATTATTCAATCAATAGTGTTAGTATGTTTACTGTGTGTCGACAATCGCTAATCTCAGATTAATTTTAAGTCAGATTAAACCTTTAGCATACCACCCCAGGATTGTGTATCCCAACATCGTTTAATTTAAGTTTGTTGTCAGCTTGGATTTGCAGCAACGCTATTTTTTGTTATGTTTCGTTTTTTAATAAGAGAAACATGCATTTTTAAACCGTATTTAACAATAGTTTTGGCTGAAAATTAGTTTTGATGCATTATGCATTGTGCGTAAGTGTGAACAGGTACTATAATGCATTGTGCATTGTGCATTATGCATCGTGCATTGTGCATTGTGCATAAGTGTGAACGGGCCTTAAATCACGAGAATCTGACGTAACTTTATCAGCCAATTAGATTCGACTTAATACGGAGTATTTGTTTAAATATGTGTTTTTAAACTCGATTTTCCGATGGTGACGTGGAGCAATCGGTTAAGACGTTGTCGCTTTGACAATGGTAACGACATCTAACCCCATAAAACCAAGTTTTTATTTTTATGTTAATAAATTTTTTTAAAGATTTTTTTTATGATTTTAGAATTTTGTTTACATAAATTAAAAACATCATCTGTTTCCTGCTTTTTGCCACTTTGTCGATTTTTTTTCACTTGGAAAATACAATTTTTATGTAAGTAAAAAACCGTAATTTTTGCTATGTTCTACAATATTGGTTTATTACTTAACGCTTTGCAGAGAAAACTATCAGGAAAAACCTTAATATTTTGATTTATAAATTATAACTTTAACAAACGCATTGAATTTTCTAAAAATTGCTGATTTTGTGTGAACAAATATTTCTCCGTATGAAAGTCATGTGGACGTGTTTAAATTAGTCACGTGAGCACAGTGTTGCAGCTACGTTTGTTTTACCTTTAGTTTAAATCGAGGAACGGAATCGTAATTTTTGCACAAATTTAATTCAACCAGTGGGCTCATTGCAGCTATGTACGTGCTTGCACTAATTTGTATCAGAAAGTTCTGGATATAAAGTCTGCTCAAAAATACGGCATTCATAAATTTTTTTCAGTGACTATACTAACTCTGGTCGTATTAAATTTTGAAAAACTGTTTTAAAAATCCTTTTTTCAACGAAGCATATCTCGGCGTGGAACGGTCCACCAAAAATGTTAAGGATATTGAAATGACCGAAAAAAAAAACCCTTTCTCCCAATATATAGTTTGCTTCTGTCCGTGACGTATGGCACGAGTTATACACAAAAACCGACATAGGGTATCCTATCTATATCGTTCCATCGTAAAACAAAACAAAACAAATAAATCGTCTTTACTACGGCAAAATAAGCCACTGTCGTTATAAAATACACGTGACTATGACTCATTCTGCAGACCTGTGCACGGTCTGAAAATGCCCCCCCCGTTTTATTGCCCCCCCCCCCGCCAAAAAATGAAAAAGTACCCTAAAAATATGACGCCATTTTTGACCTATGATGACGCCATCATCGCGAATTTTTTGCAGTTTTTAGCCTATTTCAATGTATTTTAAGCCATTTTTTTTCCTATTTTTACATTATTTCCGCTTTTTTTGTCGCTTTTTTCCCTTTTGGGTTCTTTTTTTCTTTTTTTCTCCTTTTTTTTCTCTTTTTTTCTTCCCCCCCTGCTTGCCCCCCCCCCCCCGTTTTATTGCCCCCCCCGTTTCAAAAAAGTTGCCCCCCCCCCCCCGTGCCCCCCCTGTTTTGGAATTGCCCCCCCCCGTTTTAACCCCGGGGGGGCAGTGCACAGGTCTGATTCTGTAGTTAATAGAGTCCTGATTCAATTTTGAAATGAGTCACAGTCACATATATTGTGTACGAACTGTGGTTTATTTTGCCGTAGTAACGACGAAATGCCGTCCTAGACGGTTTGAATCTTATTTAAAATTCAAAAAAATTTACAACAAAATGTATTTACAAATTATAAATAAAAATTCATAAAAATAAGTATTATATTATTTAACCTACTTTTAAGTGTTACTTTAGCGTCTTTTAGGAGTTTTTTTTTTTTTGAAATAATTTTTTTAAAGTGTGGATTAAGTAAAGAAAATAAAAAAAACCCTTTCGGTCTTAAATACGATTTCAAATTTTGTGTAAATAATAAAATAAGATGATATCATATTTATGAAAAAGCGGGATTTTTATAAACATAAGCTTTATATTATAGCGGGTCAAATTTTATAACTATTATGAATAAGCGAAATGTCTGCAGATATAATCCAGATACATTTTTTAACTTTAACGTGCAAAAAACTATAAAAAGCTTCTATTAAAACTATACTCGACACACAGGTGGAACATATTACGTACCACCACAAAGTATGAAAGGTAGTAAGTATGAAACGAAATTGGGTACATAACAAAAATAAACCACACAACGAATAAAATAATTTATTACCGATTGTAGTATTGTTTTTATAAATTTATTATTTAAATTAAAACAAACTAAAAAGAAAAACTCTAAATCAATATGAAACAATCTAGAATTACAAAAATACGAGCTTTTCAATACGCGACGAAATTTTACGAACCAAGAAAAAATTATAACTAAGAATTATTATATAAAAAGCCCACTTTTTATATTGTCGTGACGGGAAACTCTATTTTATAAAAAAATTTCTGATAAATGTCCAAGTGGCATTTTATAGCCTCGCCTAAAAATAAATAGCATTTGCGGATTTTTTTAAAAATGGACATGAAATTGTTTAAAATAAGGAGGTTTAAGTTTGGAGTAAAAATAAACTGCATGTCGGACCAAATCGCTTTTAAAAACATTGCTTTTGGTTAGGGCAATAAAAATGGGAAAAAATAAAGGTAAATGTATATATGGACCTACCTGAAATAACGAAAGCTTGGTCAGCGGTCTCGAAGTGAAATCAAATTTCTCGCAAATTAAATATTACTTTTAATGTATTTATTTCTTAAAGGAGCGATCAAACTATTTGTCTTCGATTTTGATTACTTTTTGTAAAAACCTTAACCTTGCCCCAATTGCCACAAAAAAGCTTCAATAAAAAATTTCCACTGGTTCAGGAGATATGACTCTCCAAGAATGACGTTTTTCGACCATTCTCTCTTGAAAAATTCTTCAATGGATATTAAAATTTAAGTTGGAAAAATTCACTCAAAGAAATCCGCTATTTTCTACTTTATTTTGATACCCCGGTCGTTATGATTAGTGCAGTTTTTGTCGAGATATTGCATTTTCCATACAAAAAACCCGCGATTTTTTCGCTAAAAATACAAAGTGTAGGCAAAAAATGTTGGGCAAACTTAATCAAATCACTGCCGTCGTTTGGTGTTTTTAACGAACAAATCGAGAGGTTTTTTTGTACGGGAAACACAATATCTCGACAAATACTGCACCAATATTAACAATCAAGGTATCAAATTAAAGTAAAAAAATACCCGATTTCTTTGAGTGCATATTTTGTAACTTAAATTTTAATACCCATTGAGCAATCTTTCAAGTACAGAATTGTTGAAAAACGCCATTTTCGGAGGGTCATATTTCCTGAACCACTGGAGATATGTTGATGAAAAAATTTTTTGCGAGTTATTGGGGGCAGGGGTAAGGTTTTCACAACAAATAATCAAAATCGAAGAAAAAAAGTTTTATTCCGTACTGCCTCTTTAAACTCTTCTTAAAAATTTAAATAATATTTTTAAACTACATCAAATGCATGAATTTTGGTTTCATATTATATTATATCAGATTACAACGATATTGTTCTTTTTTTGGCTAGCCAAAAATTAATTCTTAATTTTTTTTGATGAAATTGATCAAAAATTTTTTATTTAAATGAGAAATTTCGATTTTGCGGCGGGACCGCAGACCCAAAATTCTATTATTGTAGGTAGGTTCATATTTATTACATCCAAATGTCAAAATGGTTTGATAACAAAAATGACACTAAAAAAAGTAAAGGCAAAAAATATAAAACCCATGTTGTTAAAATTGTCTTACGTTATGTAAAGCTTACTGAAGTTTTTTTACATACATATTAAAACAAACGACACGACACATCCTGTATTTGAAAAGACATTTTTTTGGTTATCAGTAACTGCAGATATGGTTTTAAAACAAAGCGAAAAAATTGCCGTTCAGTCCCTTAATAAATTAAAGTAACATTTTGTTCCTATAGTCGTTTAACTCAGCTCTACTTGTCATTAACCCGGTAAAAACGGAGTGCCTCATTTGGAAAAAACGAATTTTACCTGCCTCCTACCTGCTTCCATGCAAATTTTGCTGCCTCCTACCTACCTCCTAACGTTTATATGATTTAACATAGGAGGCAGCACCACCTGCTTTTTATCTGCCTCTGAGGCAGTTGTATCTGCTTCTTACCTGCCTCCTTCTTACCTTCTACCCGCCTCCAAGGCAGTTTTACCTGCCTCCTACCTGCCTCCAGTCTTCCGGATGCTGGTTTAAGAGCCGTTCTTACCGTGTTAAAGGAGCAGCGCGCTTTAAGAATATTATTTTATTGAAGTAGTATGCCACAAAAATTAATTGCCTCCGTTTTAGCAGAATCTTACGCCATCAATGGTGTAGGAATCACGAATATATTTTTAGAATAAACAATGATGATGATTATGAACGTGTAGTGTTTCATCGTGTTGAAAAAAAGTAAAAAACCAAAAATTCGGGCAGTCAAGACGCAAAAATTATCGTGTAGAACACAGGTGGCGTCTATCTTTTTTTGCTAACAAGCGATTTTTCACGTAAATAATCAGAAATGGCTAAATAGGATTATGAGTCTTATATGACTCGAACAATCTGTTTTGGCACATGTCTAAAAACTATAAAACGTTATCAACACAATTTGGATATAAAAAAATTTTCGCGAAAAACAGGCTTATTCTGTTTTTTTTTTTACTGGGAAAACTGAGAATCGGTTTCTACTCAGTTACACACCAGTTTCTACTTATTTACCTGCCAGTTTCTACTCATTTACCTTCTTAATGAGGTCGTATATTGCAAAAAAAATTGTTAAGGGCTTTCGACCCGCATAACAAAACTTCTTTCCCTTTGTTTGAGAATTTAAAAAAAAAAAATTACTTCCTTATGCACACTACTATTTTTGAAAATTTTCACTCTAGAAATCAGACACATGATGTTTTTCCAACTTCTCACAGTTTGTCTGTTTCCTCTTTTTTCCGAAGGGAAATTCGAAGGTACGAGGTTTTGGTCTTTGGAGCCGTTAAGAAACTTAGAGCCGACAGAAAATTTTGGGAACTGGAGCCAGGAAAATGGCGAATTAGAGACGAAAGTAACAAATAAAAATAGTTTGGAGTTTCTTTTTAGCGACTTCACACTTTCGAATTTAAGTTCCCCATTTAGGGCTCCAAGTTCTAAATATTCTCGGCTCCAACTACCCTAAATCAAATTAGAAGAATATGGTCCCAATTGGCCATCGTTAGACAAGCGCCCCTCGCCGTTATGGTATGACCGGGAAAAATTCGGAATCTTTATGCACTGGGGAGTTTTTTCTGTTCCGTCCATAACCAGCGAATGGATGTGGTACTATTGGCGGGAGAGCAAGGATCCAAGTGAGTAAATGAATTTTATTTTCGCGCGTTTCGCGATTTTTATTCTCTCGCACGACGATTTAAATAAAAACCCGTTTGATGTGTGCAATAGTGATGTTTCTACACTCTAGAGAAACATACTGGAGCTAATATGCATCAGTATAATGTTTCTATTCCTCCCCTTGTATGAGTAATTTTAAGCTTTTTTAGTCATGAAATATGGTTTAAATTATCATAACACAGTAAGTGCGGTTCTTGAAGCTGCCAATACTGTTGGACGATGCAGGCAGGCAGGCAACAACCCGCTTTCTTAATTAAGGCACGCTGTACTTACCGGGATAACCGCATATCTATTCTTGTTTTTATGCTTTTTAATAAGCTTTGAAAAAAAATTTAGTTTACAAAAAAGTTAAAATAATCAAAATAGTCTATGATAATACTTTTCAATCATTAAGGAAGTTAGCACGACATCGGGCGGAGCTTCTTAACTTCGGAAATACGGGTGTGGTACTCAAATTTAAAAACAAAGAAAACCGAACTCTGCTCCGCATCTTAGAGCTCCGGCAGAAAAGATCATGAACCCAAATCCCAGCAGAAAGTGTCAAAACGAAAACGGAAAGCTTTTTAAAAACAATCCTTCAACACTTTATTTTGAAAAAATAGCATGTTTCGAAGACACTAAATTTCTACTATTATGTACTTTAAGACAATATACTTTATATAGTATACTTTATGTTAATATTGGTCCACAAATTATAATATCGTTCGAACCATTTTTTGACTTAAAAAAATAATAGAAAAGGTCATTTCTAATTATTCAAATTAATTCAAAACATTAATTAATCTAAAAAATTAAAATTAATTAAATCAAAATTAAATTTTTGTGGTTATATGTTTAATTCTTATTTTAATTTGTACTAATTATTTCAAATTTTGCTTATGTTTACTGAAATAATCGCAATTTATTCTTGTTTACTGCATTATTTTTATAATTGCTTGAAATAAGGAAATAAAAAATAAAATGAACATTTTTACAAAAAAATCTAATTTAGTTATCTTTTTAGGTAATATTTAGCTTTTTGCTGGGGAATTTGAAAGTTAGCATTAAGGTAATCAATCACTCAAGGATTCTTATTTTTTAAAAAACCAAAAAAAAAGGATCATTATTTAAAAAAAAACCGGTACCACTGCCTTTTAGAAGCAGGCAGAACCCTTCTGTTCTCGCCTTTCTCCCTACCATTTTGATGTCCGACCCTTCCAGCCTGCCTCCTAAAGGCTACTTATGACAAAACGTCCTTTGGACAAAGTCCAAAGGATAAAAGTCCTTTGGACTTAGGACTTTTGTCCAAGGACAAATACAGTGTCAAAACGTCCATTGGACTTCGTCGAAATCCAAAGGACAACGTGTTCATACTTTTTTGTCCTTTGGACTTTTCCCTTTGGATTTTGTCCAAAAGACAAATTTTAAGTAACATTCATACTTCGTCCAAAGGAAAAAGTCCAAAGGACGTTTTGGCTTTTCTAATATTGTCCTTTGGACTTTGTCCAAAGGACGTTTTGTCATAAGTAAGATACCAGCCTTTAGCGCCGCTTTTAAGACCTTTTTTTCCGCTTCCTCATACTGTACCTGTTTTCGAGTAAAGTTTTGCTGTTGGAAATGAAAAGCTGAATTTGTTGTTGGATTTTTCTGGTGGTTCTAGGGTAAATGAAAAGCTTGATGCGAAGTTGTTGATCAAGTTTAACCACAGTTGGCAAACTAAGATGTCGGTTTTAATTATGGACGACCCAAATTTCTTTTTTGTTTAACTAATTCCATTTATTCCTTGAGTATTTTTTTATTCTTTCCGATTCAAAAAAAAAGACTTCGTTAGCTAAAATTTTTTAACAAAACATTACAATTAAAAACAACTGTTGGGCGAGAATGATTTATTACGAGTAAACTAAAGGATAATAGTCGGAAATTAAACAGATAAGAGTGACATAAAGCCGCTTTAAATTTAACTTGTTTTTCGCCTTTTACTGTGTTATTTGCCGCAATTTTTACTTACAATAAAAATGACGATTAAAACGTTTGTTTGTTTGGTTTTATTACAAATTTTATCGATTGCCAATTCCAAATATGCTCCCACGTGGGAGTCGTTAGACAAAAGACCCCTGCCCACTTGGTATGATGAGGAAAAATTCGGAATATTCGTGGTTTGGGGGTTGTACGCTGTGCCGGGTATTACATCCGAATGGATGTTGTACTATTGGAAAGGACCGAATCCGAATAAAGGTGCTAAAAATTTAGCTTGAAAAAAATTAATCTTAGTATGGAAAACTTAAACTAAAATCTATAGTGATTATAACTTACACTTACAGTAGGTACAGTACCATGTAAGAATGCTACTACCTTAACGTCCGGAAGTTTTTTAATATGCTTGTGAATAAAATATCATTGAGTAAAACAATAAATTCTTTTAGCAATTACTGTACACAAATGAATGTAATTTTTTTATTTAAAAATGTACATTTCAAGTCGTTTTATTCTAAAAACCGCAATTAAAGCTAAAGTCTTCCAGGCTGAAATTAAGGGCGTAACCGCTCTCCGCCAGGAAGAAATAAACAATAAACCCGTGAGTGAAAAAAATTAAAAAAAAGTTTTCAACGGTTATGTAACCAATTATTATTTAGTTGCGTCATGTGTTTCTCTGTACGTGATATTTTCTCAAAAAACGAGTGGTTACTTTACCACTCATCTATTTTCACCCTGATAGAATTTATCTTTAGTAAAAATTAAAAAAATTACTAAAAAAATTAATATAAAGGCAATTTATTTTAGTTGCACTGTTTTTGTTTTTTGCTACAGCGCGGGCATTGCGAAATGTCTATTTTTTATAAAAACTAGAAGCAAAAATTTAGTTGGAAAATATTTACTGTACATTTTTTTAGATTTATGATTTATTATACATTCAGTGCATTATATACAGGATTAGATTTTTATACTATATTTTTGCATTTCATTATGTTGTTTTTTTAATTGTTTCCCCTGAATAAATTTTTGGATTTTTTTGCTGTTCCTTTTTATATACAAAACTTTTTATATATATTTTTCTATATAAATCAGTGTGCAAAAAGCAAAAATAGTGAGTAAACTTTTCATTAGCCTGAATTTAAACGTCTAAAATTTCTACAATTTGTATTTTTGTCTGGGATCATGGAATGAGCTGTTTTTTATTCTTACTAACCGTGATGATTTTAAAAAAATTGTTTACTAAAAGATTTATTTTTTGATAAAGTATTGTTTGTACATTGTCAGATAAAAATGCTTAAACAACCGAAACAAAATTATAATACTCAGATCACATTTGAAAATTTTGGATTTTAAGTTTAAAGGTTTTATTAAATAAAATAAACAGAGAAAAATAAATAATGTCAAATAAAAATATAAATAATTTCAAAATGATGATAAAATTTACTATTTTACTCTTCGTTTTCTTTTAAAAATCCCAAGCTTATTATTTGCCCGATTGGAAGTCCTTGGATAAAAGACCTCCGCCATTATGGTACGACGTCGAAAAATTCGGGATCTTTATGCACTGGGGGGTTTTTTCCGTCCCTGCTATGGCGGACGCATTTTTTCCTTACTAATGGCGTGGGCCTAAGCCCAGAAAAGGTGATTAAGGTACCTTAAGCTATGAAAAGCACAATTTTAAGCTTAATTTAGATTATCTAGTTTTAGCTATACAAAACACAACTGTTGAACTTAGCTTAAGTTAAACAGTTGTGTTTAGTTTTACTCGAAGAAAGCAAAACGAAAAAAAGGTGGACCAAAAACAGCAAAGTACTGTTGGTTAATGCCTGCTGTCTGGTAGCGACAAAAAACCCCTCCTTTATTGTTATTGTCTGTTCCTTTATTTTTGAACTTACCATACGCTACCCATAACACCATGTTTGGGTTGCATCGCATTTTTTCGGCGCAGGCATTGTCGGTCACACGCTGGTAATACCGGGGTGAAATTTTCAGTTCACCGCGTTAAGCTGGGTAATTTGGCTAAAGGCTTAAAAGTCAGTAACAAAAAAGCTAAGAGAAGGACTTAAACCCAGGTGGGACCTTTTTTTTTTGGTTTGACTTAACAACCACTGCGTTCCAGGCGTCGTAGTTTGCGTCACAACAAAATTGTGTTTAATCCAACAAAACAAATTCACGAGTTGGTGCCCACAAACTGGAAGGTCTATTCATGCGCAAAAAATACCTAACATTATGGAACAGGCAAAAAAGTGTTTAAAAACAACTCTTTACGTGATCGAGTCTTAGATTAAAATGGTTATTTTATAAGCGCTTGAGACGCTGTTTGACAGTGCTTTCGCTTTTCAACAGAAGAAAAGTGTTAACCCTTTCTGAATATTTATGCGAAAAATGCATCTGAAACGCAGAAAAAAAATGAATCAGTGGTACTGTTCAATGTAAAAACCTTCTACACAAATCAAATAGACGCGATTCACATTCCACGTGCCGTCTGAAAAGCGATAACAATCAGAAAGTCTTAATACAGTGATTTTTAAGATAATACTCAAAAAGTGTTAATAAAGCAATTTTTGCGATATTAAGCAGATGGTGTTATAAGATAAGATAAGATAAGTTAAGATAAGATAAGATAAAATAAAATAAGATAAGATAAGATAAGATTTATTTTGCAATATGCCGGAACTTACTAAAGCATTACTTACAAATGCACTTTTAATAAGTAAGCACCATGTTAGTACAATAATTATATCAAGTAATAAAAGTTTGTCTTCTATTAGTCTTGTGGCGGACATTTTCCTAATACATATTCTTTTATTTTTTCACACTTTTCCGAAAATATTATTTAAAAGTTATCGAAACCAGTTAGAATCATCCATTTTTATCCAAACCAAACTAGTTAGAATCATTCATTTTTAACCATAGGACTCCAAGGATTGACAATTTCAAACCATTTTGTTTTCTTTATAAGCCCATAGAATTCCACATCTTAGCATTCTCTATATAATAAACGAACCACACACAAGCAAACAGAATATAAAAAATATTGACTTTGTTGACATAAAATTAATTTTAGATGTGGTCAAGTTTATGGAGGACAACTATCGGAAGGATTTCACGTATGCAGATTTCGGTCCCATGTTCACCGCCGAACTATTTAACGCCACTGATTTTGCCAATCTGGTGAAAAAAGCGGGAGCCAAGTAACGCTGTTTTGTAATTATATTATATGATATAAATAATGTATGTAATTATATTATTGAATTGAATTGAATTGAATTGAATTTTGTTAAAATAGCAGGAAACATACATAAGCTAGTTAAAACTGCACTTGAAATTGTATGTACCATTTACATAATTAAAACCAAAAAAAAAAAAAATAAAATAAAAGATAAACGCGTTTGACAACTGAAACCCACAACCTGACTGCAATAACATTCCCAGAAGTGAGACAGTTCAGTCAAAACCATGTCAACCACACTCACAAAATGATTCCGGACTCACCGCAAGCGCGATTGACAAAACCAAAACCAAACCGTCACACTCCTAGGTTAAAACCGAAACCAAGTCTTGAGAAAAATTTACAGATGTCAAACAACTAAACACAGTGAACATTTACAAAAACATTAGTATTAATATAATACACTATGTAAAATTATATAACATTGTAGTACAAATTATTTTCTAAAAAACTATTTAAAAAATGATTTTCACGCATGTTTTTAAAAAACCTGTGCTTATTTTGATCACAAATCATGGTAGGAATATCATTCCAAAGCCGCACAGATTGTCTTAGAGCGGATAAATTGGTCCTGAAAAAATGTTTAACTGGCAAATGGTATTCATAATCATTAATCCTTAACCGATTTGCTCTTCTTAAATTACAATCCGATATTAAAGTAAGTTTATTTGCAGGTGGGCAACGGAATTCATAATGATAACAGTACATAAGTCTGGCACGAAAACTTGCAGCTGTATGACCTACAGAAACAAAACCACTATGATCTTTAAGTTCTTCATATGAATGACAATAATCTTTATACAACATTCGAAGACAGGATTGTAAGCATTTCTCCAGCTTTAATCGATATTTTTGCAAACAAGGATAATACACCGCCAAACCATATGTTAAAGAAGGAAACATTGTGCTAAAAAATATATTTTTAAGAGTGTTAGTGCTGACATGTTTACCTAAAAGTTTTGATACTGCACCCGCGGCTTTTCTTAAGGAGGCACTCTTTATCTGAGTATGTTGACTCCATGAAAATTTATCATCAACATTTAAGCCCAGATATTTATAATGTTTAACTTTTTCAATAATACTTTCGCCCAATTTCAAAACTGTGGACAAATTGACCTGGTTGTTAGATAAAGAAAGTAGAACGTATTTAGTTTTGTTTGTACTAACAGTTAAGAATCGTTGTGAAAAGAACTCATTAATTAGTTTTATGTCTTCATTGAGAGCAATTTCATCCGCAACTGACGCAATAGGCTTGATTAGACACAAGTCGTCTGCATACATTAAAATCCTTGATTCAGATGACAATGTGATTGAACCTAAAAAATTACAATAAGCAATATATAGAAGAGGGCCAAGCTTTGATCCTTGAGGCACTCCACTTGAGACAGGCCTTTCTCTTGATAACACACTATCTACCTTGACTTTGAATGATCTTCCTGAAAGATAAGATTTTATATAATTTAACAAGGAATTACTAACACCAAACTCGTCATGGAGACACTTTAAAAGGTTTTGATGCGGAACAGAATCAAAAGCTTTACTAATGTCAAAAAATATAGCGGCTACTTTAGTTGAAGTCCCATTTAATCGACACCATTCAAATCCGTCACATATATATTCCTCACAAAGTACCAAAGCATCAACAGTACTACGAAATTTCCTGAAACCAAATTGTATGTTTGACAGTACTGGATCTAAAAAGGTTTTTAAAATTTCTATTATATGTGCCTCACACAATTCGGACACTATACTGGTTATTGAAATTGGACGAAAATCATTGGAAGTTAGATTTTCAGACTTTTTTGGTACTGGAGTGATTATATTATATGTAATTTCGGTAACATATATACATATATAACATAAAAAAAGAAAAAAATATGTGTTTTCACAATATTGGTATAAAACAATTACTCACCTAAGGAGGGCGTCTCACGGCTCTAAATAGGGCAAGCTCTATTTAGACCCGTTACTGTTTTAAACTCAGGTCAGGCTTTAAAGACCCTAATTAGATGCATTTAGGGGTCTAAATGAGTTCTTTTTTTTATTAAAGCTCGCATAATTTTTTTTAAATACGCCTTTCACAAAATATAGAAAAACTATAGTGAACTTTATAGCCGTTAAAAAATTGACATTTCTGTTCTAAATTGATTAATTTCATAAGTAATTGTTTATATAGGGTATTTAGTCTTTAACATTAAACCGATTTCGCTTAAACTTTTGTGTTGCTTTGTTTATAAATTTTATTAGATTCAAAAAACTTCAATTCATCGAGGTTAGTTTGAGAAAAAACTCCGTTTTTATATTTAAGAATTCGTCGGCTAACTGATTTAAATTCGGCCACTGACTATTGTGGTCTCGACACGCAAAATTATGTAAATTAACTAAATACATTAATATCATTACATTAATATTTTTCTGTCATACGCAGTTAATCATGCAACTTAGCGCATGGTAAAATTAACAGCCGGTGGCAAAAATATGAAGGCTGGCTAAATTTATTTGAGTTATCCTACAAATTCAAAAATTAAGAGCATTTTTGTTTACAACAATTCTCCGAATTTTATTGCTCGTACTTGTTAAGTCCCAGAACAAAAACATAAAATTAAATTTCAGTACGATTAAAAAGGAAAAATAGCAATGGAAATTTTTTAGAAATTGGATTTTAGAAAATAACGGAATCTATACCCTAACAGCGAAATTCTAATTATTATATATGTTTTAAAAAATATTTTTGTTGTGGGATTTCATCTGGAAAAGTAAATAATCGCCAATCGGTCGATAATAGTCAATAAAAACTGAGTTATATTAATAAACTTTGTTAAAGATATAGAAGCTAGAAATTGAAACATGAAAATTTAGATATATTGTTTTCACCAGCAAACATTGTGATGGATATTGCAACTGGCCCAGTAATCAATCCTGGAATTGGAATTCCATGGACTTGGGTCCCAAGAGAGACATAGTTGGTAAAAATACATTCTTAAAGAACACACGATCTCCAACAAACACAGATGAAAACAGGCCCTGTGCCAGGGGGGCCAGGGGGGCCGTGCCCCCCCTTTCTGGTTTGGTCCTGGTAAAAATTTAGGAAGGAGAAGGTGGGTCCAGGGGTTGTGGGAGGTAAAAGGTAAGGTAACGCCATCATAACCTCTGTTTTCTCTACCTCCTTTTTTGGGTTATGTCAAAAATGGATTTTACCTCACTGCCTGTCTTCAATTTAAGGTAAATAGGTATTTTTAAGTCCCAATTTTACTTATTTTTAATTCTAAATCTAAAAAATTCGCCTCCGGCGGCTGGAGGACCACCACCCAGACCTTCCTGCGGACGCTTTGCGTCATTTTAAGCCCCAATTTCGCTCATTTTTAATTCTAAATCAAAAAAAATCCCCTCCGACGGCTGGGGGAACACCCCCAGATCCCCGGTTGACGCTTCGCGACGCAAAATGCGGCGTTTCGCGCCTCATTTATCCACTATTTCTTTATAGCGTGTGTTTTTTTCTTGGGGATGTGGCTACTCAAAGTATGGACAACAAAGCTAAATTTTGTAGTTTGTGTTGGTAAGAATGTAATGATGTGAACATAAAAAAACCACCGACCACAAACCGACCAAGGGAAAATTACAAAATTTAGCTTTGCTGTCCATACTTTTTGGAGAAGTAACATCCCCGCGAAGAAACCACACGCTATAGAGGAATAGTGGATATACTGTTTACATTTTTCTACAGTCTAGCCCCCTCCTTTCAAAAATCCTGGCACAGGCCCTGCATGAAAATATATTAAAATATTTTTGCTTATTTTTAGGGTTTTCGTTTAGGCTGCTTAAATGAAACAAGGCCTATTGTTCATGATTAAAGCTAATCATAAAATTTTACGTTGATATATTTGTTATTTCATTTTGTGTTTTTTAACAATGGTAGCAAAAAAATACTGCGAATTTCGGAAAAACATTTTTGTAGTATAATATAAAAATTATAGAGCTTATTATCCAAAAAATGTCAAACTGGGATACTAAGGTTTTATGAGCTGGAAGATTGCTCTATCAGGTCGTTCGTTCCTTTTAGGACTTGACCAAAATAAACACACATACAAGCCAACCGTATTTCTTTTTTACCGATATTTCGATTTAATTGTTGGTTATTATGTACTTAACAACAATTTGATGAGTTTCCTAAAATATTAAACAAGGGTTGAGCAACATCTGATATGCTATATTATTATAAATCGTATGATTTTGACAAAATGTTAACTATATCGTCGTTACTCTGACACAAAGAGTCACAACCAATATAAAATCAACGTGACTCTGACTCATTTTGTTTAGATTAATTGTGTGTTAAGATATAAAAAGAGTCACAGTTAGCAGTATTTTATGACGCATCTGGCTTGTTGTGTCAGAGTAACAACGACATTTAGGCGAATTGCGATCTTCGATTCTACAAAAAGGAATTCATTTCGGACTGTATTTTGCCCAGACAGAATGGTTTCACCCACTTTACCTAAAAGACAAAGCAAACAACTTTACGACTCAGGAATACGTTAAGGTTTTTATTTCAATTAAATAATAGCAAAGTTTCGATATACCAGAAATGAATCATTGCTTTCATATTTATTAAAACTGATATTTCAATATTATTAAAATTTTAAAATTATTAAAAATAATAAAAAATAATATTAAAACTGATATTGAACCCATTGTAATGTCAGTAGACCCATTCCCCCAGAGAAACTCACCACTGTTAAAATCAAATAACAATACAATATTAATCTTAGTCCTGACGACTGACGAGTATCCAAAAAAAACATTTCAAAAAGTCAATTCAGAAAAAAACTTAAAATTTAGGTGCACATTTGCAAAGGCCTACCTAAAAATTAAAATTAAAAAAAATCGGTAATAAATTTGTCTATTAAAAACTTGCATGTGAGTGAAAATAACTTCGCTTCTATCGTTGAAGACTCTTCGTGAATCATTAAATAGCCTTTACACTAAAGTGTTAACTGCGCTTAGTGTTCATTCATTCCAAGGTCTTCAGTAAAGGGTTTATTTGACTCGCCCAAAACTGATTTTTATATTTACCGTCGTACAAACGAAAAAAGGTGTTCCTGCAACACGAGCGGCATGGATGGACTCTACACACACGCTTTTCCTACCTTATTATCTCTGTTTCCAGAAAAAAAACCAGAGTACTATGAAGCTGCATTTATTTACTGGTGTGCTAAATGAAAATCTGTCATGCGTTTCTGATGTGCAATAACTAAACTGTATATAGTCATGCCAAACTGGACTCATCTCTATAGAAAAATAAACCACAAACCAGGTGCGATCCGTAGGATCGCAGTTGCTCCTTGTCACGCTTTTATATTGTGAAGACTCAATAAAGTTTTTGGTTCAGTGCACATCTGTTTCTGTAGACGCATACCCCTTAAATAAGTTCCGCCCGCAAAAATCCAAAACAATAAATTACTATGTTAAAATATGTCCGTAGTCTTGAAAAAAACGTTAGGTGCGTTTCAAAAGTTAAATGAGCATTTTTAAAACGCGATCCTTAAAACATAAAAAATCTGTAAAAATTTTTGTACAACATTAACAAATACTTAGAATACATGTTACAATTAATCTTTTGTTCACCCAACTAGTCATAACTTGTGTAATCTTGAGGTTATTTTAAAAAGCATTAAAAACTATTTAAAAAAATTATTTTATTTGTATTTATATGAACAACAAAATGGTGTTATCAGAATATTATATTTTTCTCATTGCTTTTAGTATTTTGCAATCCCAATTACAAAAAACAAATAACAGGCAATGTAAAATATAATATTCTAATAACATCATTGGTTTGAAAAAAAAATAAAATCATAGTTTGCTTTTTAAAATAACCTTAATATTGCACAATTTATGACTGTTTTTGCGAGCAAAACATCAATTGCCACATATATTTTAAGTATTTGTTAATTTTCTATAAAAATTTTTTACGAGATTGTTTTTATTTTCAGGAGCGCGTTTAAAAACGTGCACCTAACTTCGCAAACGCACCTCCTTTTTTTTCGAGACTCAGGACATAGTAATTTTATGATTTTTGTATTTTTGCAGGCGTAACTAAGTTAAAGGGCATGTGTCTATACAGACTATAATCAATCCTGGTTATAATGCAAAGCATAAAATATTTGATTACTTTTAGAGCGTGAAATGCAAGAATACCAACGGCAAAAGTTAGTATTGGAAGTTGGTAAAAATTGTCTTGGAAAGTGAATTTCTATAATGTAAAAAGTATAGTTGAATAATATTTTTTGAGTGTGTGCTCATAAGAATAAGTTTTGAGTGACGAAATTTTATTAATTAACTCTAACATTAAGTTTTTTTATTCTGTTTATTTTTTTAACTTTAGACCCACACATATCCTCAAATGATAGATTTGGTAGAAAACTACAAGCCTGATGTCTTCTGGAGTGATGCTTCTTGGCCTCCTGGGTACAAATATTGGAACGCGACCAATTTCATAGCTTGGCTTTATAATTCCAGGTTTAAGCTTTTATATCACAATTAAACGTTGAAGAAAAAGCAGTAGTCTTCAAGAACACGCTATTGCTTGAACACGTTTCGGCTATTGCTTGAATTTTTTTTGCTTTTAGGCTTTTGTTTAGGTGATTTAGTCCATGATTTAGACTGCTTTACCCCGGTAAAAACGTGGTTCTCAATTGGCAAACAGTTTTTTTATCTGCCTGCTACCGGCCTCCATCGAAAATTTTATTGCCTCTTACTTTCCTCCCACCTGCCTCCTACCTGCCTCCGAGGCAGTTTTAGCTGTTACCTACCTGCCTCCTAATCTGTGTATGCTTCAACAGAGGAGGCAAGGCCCCCTGCCGCCCATTTACCTCCGAGGCAGCTTTTTCCTGCGTCTATCTTGCCTTCTACCTGCCTCCGAGGCAGTTTTACCTGCCTCCCACCTGCCTTCATACTTTTGGAAGCAAGTTCAAGAGCCGTCCTTACCGAGATATCGTGATTATTCATGAGTTTTATGAGTTTTATTATGACTAAAAAGCATCTTTAACAACACATTATTAATATTATGTTGATGCCTTTCACAAAGTTTGTTCAAATAGGTCATTTTTGACCAACGTTAAATAATCAAATGGAAATTTAACGACGTTGTTAACCAATAATGAATTATTGGAAGGTATGTACAACAAATATGCATAAAATTAGAAAAATTTGAATTTATTCCATTTAAATTTTAAACAACAAATAGAATCAGATTTTTAAAAAAACATTATGAAAAAACATTATGAAAGCGATTGTTTCAAAAGACTTCGCGCTGATTTGCTTAAAAAAATTGTATTGTATTGCATTTTTATTTCGTCTACGACTGAGACATACATAAGTAGGGCCCGACCAGATACAGATTTTCAGATCCGGCCGATCGGATTGAATCAAAACTAGATCCGGCCGGATCAGATATTTTACCGGATCGGATCTGGTGACTCAGAGTTTAATTATATACATAATTCATTTTTGTTTAAAATAGCCCTAATTAATTAATAATAGTGTTATTTTAACATAAAACAGACCACCAAATACCTAAATTGTTACAATACTAATGAGTCGCACTGATGGGTCTTCATAAACCCTTATTTAGCTCTCATCATGGTCTATTTTTCTATTTTGTCACCTCCTCTGAACAATTCTTGTTTGTGCGATTCATCATAAGCAACTGTTTTCTTAAAATAATGAAAATATGATGAGCCATCATATCATAATTAAACTTTATGAGTTTTTTGAGCAATTACCTTTGGAGCTGACTCTTGGATCAGAAGAGTAATGAATCCAGCGAAACATTACGTCTTAGCTGGCGGGGGTTTTTGAGTTTTTTTTAAAACTAGCAAACAAACAAAACAACTAACCAGTTTTTGTTAAAATATTAATGTGTTTTTATAATAATAAATAAACCCTTATGAATTTTTCCAATAATAAAAAACAACTAACAAATTTAGTTTTTAACATTTTAACATTGGCTGGCAAACAAAGTTGACAAATAACATATGTTTCATCTGAAGATTTAACAGCAAAATGTCTCCAAATACTAACAACAGTGCCATCTGCCATTGCCATATTTTAATATAACTAACTAAATGTACATTCACTTTAAAAATCTAACATGAAAATGCAAAAAAGTCAATTTTATTTGATGTTTAGTCCATTTCATTGGTTGACCATGTATTAATGTTAAACTAATGACTTAAGGAAGTGCGACTCATCAGCAAGGTTCTGCTGCACAAATAGTATTAAAGCAATGTTAAACAAAAAAAGCAAAAATTATAATAATTGTCATTGACACGAAAAAATCCGGCATTTACTGGATCTGAAAAAAAATCTGGCCGGATCGGATGGGATTGAAAAAAGGCCGGATCTGCCGGATCGTCAGATCGGATCGGATATCCAGTCGGGCCCTATACATAAGCAATAGACACATTGCACTGATTTTTTATGCACCAAGAAACAAAAGACTAAACTTAAATGCCCACCAGGAAGCGACATGACTTACACTAAATGCTGTTGTCCAGCAGTTCATTTTAAATTTTTTTTAATACTTGAAATGGTTAAAATAAAAAAATTAATATAAAAATATACCAATTTATATCTGAAAACGTCATTTATTAAGCAAAAAGACATTAAATAGCATGAAAAATTACTTTTTGTCATAATATAAATTTTTACCTATGTTTTTATATTTATATCTTCATATAAAATAAGTATTAGATGTATAGAATTTTGGCCCATCTTATGTAAACAAAATGAACGGACTCAGTTTGCTACGTTTAAAATTAAAATGAAATTCGTAACATTTTAGCTGTATTTTTCACTTTGGGCCGCGTAATAAAATTTATTCAAAATACAATAGGCATTTCCGTTATTGTTTTTTTTTATAATTATTCAGTGCGGCGGCTGTCGCGACTGCCTGCCTGCCTGCCTCCATCGTAAATTTTGCTGCCTCTTACCTGCCTCCTACCTGCCTCCACCTTGCCTCCTACGTGCCTCTGAGGCAGTTTTAGCTGCCTCCTACCTTCGTCCTAACCTGTATAAGCTTCAACATAAAAGGCAGGGTCTCCTACCCCCTACCTACTTCCGAGGGAGTTTTACCTGCTTCCACCCTGCCTCCATGCTGCCTCCAAGGCAGTTTAACCTGCCTTCTACCTTCCTCTAGTCTTCCGGAGGCAGGTTCAAGAGCCGTTCTTACCGGGATAAGATAAATGAAATGCATTAAGCCAAAAAGTCAGCCCACCAACCACTTCGGTCCCATTAGAATTCGCAACTTCCATGGAAAATAAACGATTGCCACCCTAAAACAAAATTGGCTGAAGTATTTCAACATTTGCAAAAAAATAATTGCATATAAACATAGCACTTAAATAAAATTATATGAGAAAAAAACTAAATGGGAAAATGAGCGAACGTTAATAGTGTACGGGGTCTTTAGAGCCACAAGCAGGAAACTTGGAGCCATGGGAAATTTTTGGGAACTTGGAGCTACAAGCAATGGGAACTTGGAGCCTTTCAGAAAAATTGGTTTGGGCTTAGATTTAGGCTTCACTTAGGCTTAGGTACACGTTTTAGTGATTTTTATTTTTGGCTTCAAGTACCCAACTTACGGCTCCACTCCAAGTTTCCTATTTTTAGCTCCAAGTTCCAGCTTCAAGTTTCTTCGGCTCTATCGACCCTAAATCGTTAATAGACGTGCGGAAATCTTAGCCGCGGATAAGCAAACCGATTTTCAGTAGACTGAAATCAACCAGCTACAGGCTAAATCAAGAGCAGGCTCATACTTGAACCATAGACTTAAACTAAGTACATAATTATACTATAAACTTCATATAAAGAGTGTTTAAAATACTAGACTCTATCTTCTAAATATTTCCCGTCATTATTATTATTATTATTATTATTATTATTATTATTATTATTATTATTAGTATTATTATTATTATTATTATTATTATTATTATTATTATTATTATTATTATTATTATTATTATTATTATTATTATTATTATTATTATTATTATTATTATTATTATTATTATTATTATTATTATTATTATTATTATTATTATTATTATTATTATTATTATTATTATTATTAATATTTTTATTATTACTATTATTATGAATTGAGCTACTAATGCCGTTATTCTTTCTTACAGCCCAGTGAAAGACACCGTTGTGACAAACGATCGATGGGGAGGCAGACAAACAGACTGCAAACACGGTGACTTTTGGACGTGTCACGATAGATTCAATCCGGGTATTTTATATTTGAATATTTTAAAAATACACAAAAAATGTTTTCGATAAACCGAAAAGAAAAAATTACGCAACAAGTTACTTTAACACCACAAATAATTTTAAAATTGCATGTAAAAATTTTTTAAATATAGATTTTATCGGGAAACTCTAAATATTCCGAAAACGAAACATTATTTTTTCATAAACACCGTTAAAAATTATATTAAAATCAGCTGGCATGTTCCAAACAACTTTAAGCTTTTGATAATAATTGGAAACTTAAAATTTCAATTAATTTGGTTGCATAATTACAGAATCTTTTATTGTCACCATGGATTCCCTTTTTATTTATTTGGAATGACTCTAATAATTTTAAAAAAAACTCTTAAAAATTGTTCAAACTGAGGGTTTAAGTTATTGTGCGCGCAGCATAATAAAATTTTGCTGCACATTTTCTAAAATATTTATATTTTTTTTTTAAATTAAGGCTCCAAACTGCACTAGCATACTCCAATATAAAACAGAATCCACAAATATTGAGAAATGAACTGAGATTAAGAATTTATAGGCAAATAAAATCTAGCTGACCGCGATATTTGCAGTATTGAATCGACTTTTTAACAACAAAAACATTTAAATTTTTCACTAAAGCGGATTAACAACAAAGATTAAAAACAGTATTTTAATAATTATTTATCAAATTACTTACTTTGTAACCTAAACGCAAATTTTTTAAAAGCTAAAGTTGGTTATTTTTTGTATATTTTGTGAAAAGGGGGAATTAAAAAAAATTCTGCGTTCTTATTTGTTTTTTAAAAAAACGTCATTACCGCACAATTTTAATTGGTACCCTCATGTCTGCATGTTGAATTATATCTGGCTGACGCTGAAAATAAGAATGCAGACATGAGGGGACCAATTAAAATTGTGCGGTAATCACGTTTAAAAAAAACAAATAAGAACGCAAAATTTTTTTTTAATTCCACCTTTTCACAAAATATACAAAAATTAACCAACTTGAGCCCTTAAAAATTTGCATTTAGGTTACAAATTAAGTAATTTGATAAATAATTATTAAAATACAGTTTTTAATCTTTGTTATTAATCCACTTTAGTGAAAAATTTTGAAATAGTCAATTCAGTAATGCAAATATCGCGGTCAGCTAGATTTGATTTGCCTATAGTTTATATTGTTTTGGTACGTCATGATATCAAGTGGCGTGGCCATATTTGACACACGAATGAACTATTTAAAAGCTTAACGCGGTCTGGTTTTTTAGGTCGTTTGTTGCCTCACAAATGGGAAAATTGTATGACGTTGGACCGTTCTTCGTGGGGATATCGAAGGAATATGAAGGCTTCGGACGTGCTGTCCGTACGGAAGGTACTCAATATATTCGCACAAACTATCAGGTACAGATTTATCAATCTTTTCCGAGTTTAAAATGAAAAAAAAGTCTTAAACGCAAGTTAGAAACCACGTCTCAGCGCTAAAACTTTGTGTCAACTTCTCAGGGATCCGACGTTGGTCTTCACCATAAGAAACGAATCAAACCTAATGTATATGTGACAAAAAACCAAAAAAAAAATTAAAAAAATGTTGAACAAAAACTTTCTTAGTCTATTCTTTTTATGGTTTAAATCTTATCTTTTTCCTGTTTTGTTTTCAGATCAGTTTTTATACAATTGTTGCGCTTAGTTTAATAAAATCAAAATTTGTTTAAATGTTTAAGGTTTATTTATTATTTGTATTTGTATTATTTGTTTATTTCGTCGTTACTCTGACATAAAGAGTCACAATCAGTATAAAATCTACGTGACTCTGACTCATTTTGTTTAGATTAATCGTGTGTTAAGATATAAAAAGAGTCACAGTTACCAGTATTTTACGACGCATCTGGCTCATTGTGTCAGAGTAACAACGATTTATTTGTAAAGGTTTGAGAAGTCGGAGCTGAAAGTGGGAAACTTGGAAGCGAGCTTTAGAAATCGATAAACTCTTGGTCCAATACTAAGCCTAACTCTAACCCTAATTTATGTTTGAACTATATCCGGCTGACGTCGAAAATTAGTATACAGACATGAGGGGACCAATTAAAATTGAACGGTTATATGACCCTTTAAAAAAAACAAATAAGAACGCAGATTTTTTTAATTCCACCTTTTTACAAAATATGCAAAAATTAAACAACTTTAGTCCCTAACGAATTTGCAAATTGAGAAATTTAATAAATAATTATTAAAATACGGGTTTTGATTTTTATTATTAAACTGCTCTTTTTAGAAATTTTTAATAGCTTTGTTGTAAGATAGTCGATTCAATATTGCAACTAGTTCAAATCTTGTCTTGTAACCGGCTGCCGTTAAGATTATCTTTGAAATCTGCATGTACGTCAACGTCATGATCGACCGCACAATTTGTCAGATCAAACAATCGTGATTATTAATCAATTCTCCGTTATTAGTTGTATATATGTTCGCTAAAAGACCAGCAAACTTAGCACCTGTGTTTTTGGCTTTGCTTCACGGTATAAGCTTGCTAACTATAAATCCCATTTACCTCATTTACATTTACCCATCCCAAAGTTATAATTGTTTTAAATAAAATTTAAAAAATACCTCATGATCGACCGCACAATTTGTCAAATCACAAAATCGTGATTATCAATCGATTTTCCGTTGTCAGTTATATTTATGTTCTGAATTTCAAGTCATATAAATTTTATTCGGCCAAATTATAATGGTTTTAAATAAAATTTGCATGTACGTCATGATCGACTGCACAAATTGTCAAATCACAAAATCGTTATTATCAATCGATTCTCCGTGGTCAGTTGTATTTATGTGCCGAATTTCAAGTCATATAGATTTTATTCGGCCGAGTTATAAATAATTGTTTTGAATAAATTTTGCATGTACGCCATGATCGACCGCACAATTTGTCAGATCTCAAAATCGTGATTATCAATCGATTCTCCGCTGTCAGTTGTATTCATGTTCTGAATTTCAAGTCATATAGATTTTATTCGGTCGAGTTATAATTGTTTTAAATAAATTTTGCATGTACGCCATGATCGACCGCACAATTTGTCAGATGACATAATCGTGATTATAAATCGATTCTCTGTTGTCAATTGTATCTATGTTCCAAATTTCAACTTTTATAGAGTTGATTCGGCCGAGTTATTTAAAATTAATGAAAGCGTTAAGAAGTTACTCACTCACTTACTTACTTCCTTACTTACTTACTTAGATCTGAAAATAATATCCGGCGGCCCACGGCCGCCGGAATTATCGAGGTCAGCCAGATTTCATTTGCCTATAAACCAATTTTTTGACGGCTCCAAAGACTCGGTGCCCACTTAAGTATAGATTTTAGACATTTCCAATTATTGGCTCCGATTTCCCGATTTTTTATTCCAAGTTCCCGCTGCCCATGTATACATACCAAATCTGACATACCGTGTTTATACTAAGACATAAGGGGTCACACCACGTGACCACCACGTGACTCTGACTCATAATGTTTGGGCGAAAAAAATTCAAAGTTAAGAATATTTTTATGACTATTCTGACTCATTCTGTCACGATAACGACGATTCGTTTAGCTGCGGCGGGAATCTCCTCTCACGACATGGGCTCTACAGCAGAATAAGTCACCAATCGTATAAAATATATGCGGCTGTGACTCGTTTTAAATTTAAATTAGCGCCCTGTTAACTACAGAATGAGTCACAGTCACGGTTTTTTTTTATAATGACTGTGGCTCATTTTGCCGTATTAAAATTCGGTATAACGTTTATAGCTGCGGGGGAAATCTCCTTCTCAACGTTGGCCCCACGCTCTACGGTAGAATAGCGCCGATTTTCGAAGAGCGTCTCGAAACGATCGGACGATTCATGAAGATCAATTCGGAAGCCGTTTACGGTACCAAACCCTGGGTCTACCAAAACGACACCGCGACAAAGAATGTTTGGTAAGATTTAATGCTACTTTTTATAATATAAACTGATGCGATGGAATTTGTAGAAGATTATCGTTAAATTCATCTTCAAGCACTTCTAAAGCTAATGATTGTATCCACTATTTCTTTATAGCGTGTGTTTTCTTCGCGGAGATGTGACTTCTCTAAAAAGTATGGACAGCAAAGCTAAATTTTGAAATTTTACCTGGGTTGGTTTGTGGTCGGTGGTATTTTTTTTGTTCACATCATTACATTCTTACCGACACAAACTACGAAAATTTAGCTTTGTTGTCCATACTTTGAGTAGCCACATCCCCAAGAAAAAACACACGCTATAAAAAAATAGTGGATAAAGAAATAAATTTCTGAGTAAAATTAGCTTTATCAGCTTTTATTTATTGTAGAAACGCCTGAACAATTTCACAAAACGTTGCTGTAATAATATTAAGATTAAATACTTATATACTGTAACTGTACTGTATTGTTATTTATTGCAACCAGCGGTAGGTATTGCAACCAGGTAAAAAGCTTTCCATTTACATTTACTTACATTTACATTATTAAAAAGGGTCAGCTATGATGATGTATGTCTAATTATATGGATTCAGTGTCAATGGTATCGAGCATCTTATACCTGGAACTTGGAGCCGTAGGTGGGGGAACTTGGAGCTGAAAGTAAAAATCACGATACCTTAAAGCCTAAGCAAAGCCGAAATCTAAACCCAAACAGATTTTTTTTTCTTAAAGGCTCCACCAAGTTCCCATTGTTGGCGGCTCCAAGTTCCCGAAAATTTCGACGGCTCCATTTTTTCTGCTTGCGGCTTTAAAGACCCCCTGCACCAATTATATGTTTCCAATTTTTTTTTCAGGTATACGTCCAGACTGCGCAACGACAGCGGTTTAAATCCCCGCCGTTTGTATAACAAACAGCAAGAGGCGAATACCATTGTATACGCTTGGCTTTTCGAGTGGCCAGACAACCAAACCCTGCAGCTTTACGCGCCGAAAACCACTTCCACCACCAGAGTTTCCATCTTGGGTAAAGAGTTTTTATTTTTATTTAAGCTTTTCCGTTAGCTATAGCGGGGGAGAGTTTTTCCATGTTGTGAATCGCGACCTTACCAGGGACAGAATGGAATTTACTAAATTTTGGCGGAAAACGCCTTTTTTTTGAAATAATTCAAAAATACTGATGAATTAAAAAAAAATTCGGGGTTATCAAAAACCTGAATTTAGAATTTTTTTAGTTTGGGCGACCTATATGAAACGGGCTTTACAGTTTTTGTTTTACACAGACTTCTTAATTTGTATAACACGAACACAAAGGTCCCGCGACACGACGGTCCAGCGGGGGTCCGACACGATGGTTCCAAGATGCGACACAACAGTTCCGCGACACGACGGTCTCGATTACATAATGCGTTTCTTACAGCTAGAAATGATGTTTTGTTTTGAATAAGAAAATGCGCGTTTCTTTACCGGTTATTGCCATCAAGTTTTAACGTAGAGCTTTTAAATTTTGTTTTAAAAACAAACATGCAATATAAGTATATTTTTTAACAACATTTTATTTCGCACTAAAAAAATGCACTCTGCATAAAATCTTTTTAAATTCATAACAAAAGAAAGCTTTGTTTTCCCTAAGCCTAAAAACTTTTAAAAAACCTAAAAAGTTTTGAAAAATGCCGAATAATTTACTGCTCACAAAGGATATTTTTTCTGAAGATTTCTCAAGTTTAATTGGTTTGCACGCTTTTCAATGTTGTAAAAATATTGCTTCTCTCAACGACGCAACAATAGCATTGCCAACGCATTCTTTCGGAACCATCGTGTCGTAACTCGTACGTACTACCCCCTCCATTCTTGAGACCGTCGTGTCGTACCTTTTGCCTCCCGACTCCCGAGATTGTCGTGTCGCGCTCCCTTTGTATGGAGAAGATAAATGTAGGTGTGATAGGTGTGAAGTGCTGATTGACTTGCATTAACATAACAATTGTTATGTATTCTTGCCTGCACTAAAAAAATTTAAAAAAAAGGTGAAACGGATGAACGTACAACGTAGTATTCACATTTTTTTTGTATAATCGACGTTCCGCATTTTTCATAACATAATAGTTTTAATTCAATTTGCAAAAAATTGAATTGTCACAGGCGGAATACTCAGGAATTTTTTTAATTATTATAATACATTTAAATAATCGATCGATACAATTTTTCATTTTGGTATAATCGATAATCGATAAAATCAATATTCGGCATTCTTCAAATATAACCCACTCAATTACATGGACTATTTTAAGGATAGACGAACTAATAGTTTAAAACCGTTTTTTATGTAAATTATCGTGATAATACTCACAAAAAACCAAATCGTGGAATTTGGACCTTAGTTAAACGGTTTTAAACTATTAGTTCGACTATACTTAAAGTAGTCCATGTAATTGAGTGGGTTATACTTGAAAAATGCCCAATATTCAATATGACTAGCGGTTAAGTTTTTTTTAGGTTACCCGGGATATCAACAGGTGAAGGCTGTCAACGGAATACTTACCGTCGATTTGCGGTCGGTTTTTTGGAAGAAATTGCCGAGTCTGGACGCTTGGGTATTCAAAATGGAAAATCTCGCCAGCACCGATCGGAACCCCTTCCATTTTAATGGCGATCGAAGGATCAAAAACAGGAAATTAGAGGAAAGTGCCTCTGTTGAAGACGACAATAATCCTATTTTTTAAACTGGAAAAAAACCCTGATTAACTAACAATCGAAACTTTGATTTGAAAAAATCTCAAAATTGAAGCAAAGTTCCGGCTTACAAATTAGATTCAATTGAAGTCAAAATATATTAGACTTGTTATGTTTGCTTATTAGTTTGACGTGAAAATTTATTTCGGCATTTTTTACGAACACCTTATTTTGATTTAAAATAAAAAATTATGATGATAAGGTTTTTTGGCTTCAAGAAACAAAGGTTTACAATTTATGGTTTAGGTTGTTTATGAGTTATACGGTAAAAACTTTTATGAGTTCCTAAGTTTTCCCATAATAATACAATCAGAATTTAAATTTAAATGTTTAAAGTGTTTTTGGAGAATGTTAATTTTTGTAAGTGAATGTTGTTGTTCCTTAGCAGGTAATTTATTTCAACCAAATCAGTTTTCAAAAAAACCTTGTAAACCACATGTTAGCTCATCTTTTAATATTCGTCAATTTAAAAAAAATAGTTGTATATAGCTATATATTATATAATCATCAAGCCCTTAACAGAGAAGAAATCGGCTTTGTTTAAAAATAAGTAAGTTTTATAACTTATAACCACAAAATGTTAATAATTACAAAAATTGAAAATTATGAACAGGAACTATAAGCAAGCACAACGTGGCTGATGTAGTTGTTCAGTGAATGAGAAAAACTGGGAAGAGCATATCGATGATGAATCAAAATGTTTACGTTTTATGTTATTCATAAAAACCAGTTGGTTAAAAATCTTGGTTATTATAAATTGATGTTTATAAATCATAATAAGTGGCATTGTTTTGATTGGTTAGTGACATAACCCCTAGTTTCTATCTAGTACAAAAATGCACCAGCCAGCTATGTTTGGTTGGCCTATAATATTTTATAAGACATTCCCGTTTGTGTGATGCTTAAATTAGAAAGTACCATATCTAAAAGTTCTAAAGCTAAACCCAACATGGCTGCAACAGTTGTTCGTTGAACTGAAAAATGCCCCATTAAGTAACCACTCAAATTACAAGAATCTGACGTCACTCGTATCAGCCAATCAGAATTCAGAAAATGAAAGATTTGAAGTAGAAATCAACTTCAGATGGTAGTTTAGGAATAATTCTTATTTTGTGACATAAAACAAGAAAATAGTTGTTTATTGAACACGTGAAAACACTGTTGCAGCTACGTTTGGTTTGCCTTTAGTTTTTGGTTCAATGGCGTCGTTTTATAACTGAACAGTAGCCCGGGAAGAATTTTATTCGGACCTATTGTAGGAGAATATTACAGTGATGTTTCTTTCAACCCTTCAGTATCATGCCCCGAAGCTCCTCCCATTTTAAGTCGGGAAAAGCTCCAGGGGCCTATTTCATAAAGACGCTTGTAAATTTTCATTTTACAAAACTCCGCCTATTTTTTGTAAATTACATGATAGAGGATATACGACAGGGGAATATTGATCGCTCAGCGAAGATAAAATGACTTGGCTGCGACCAATCAGCGCAGAGCAGTGCCCGCAGATGCTCCCCTTGTATTACAAGTCGAAAAACCTTTATTGTGTATTTTACAAAAAATAGACGGAGATTTGTAAAATAAGAATTTACAAAGGTTTTTATGAAACAGGCCCCAGAGCTTCATCCCTTAATGATTGATATCAGATTTATTAATAAGCTTGAGATAAGTTTTAAACTACTTTATTCGCATTTTTAGGGATATTTTTATTGTTTTTTATAAGTTTTGAAACAAATTATTGACAAAATACTTTATGATCTTATTTTTTTATAATTATTCACGAAAATAGTACAAATTTAGAACGGAGCTCCAGAGTGGCAGGGGTATCTGTAGCTCCGGAGCTCCGGAAAACATCACTATTGGAGACTAATAATTATCATAATCATAATATAGCTTGCCAGAGCTGTTCGTTCTGTCAGCTAATTTCAAAGTATGATGAGCTGATTATAACAAGAATTCACATAGCTATCCGTGTTTATGAATGCTGCGTTTTTTACCTACATCTTTATTTCTGACGCTAAAATAAATTTTCCAACTTGCAAACCTACAAATTCACCGAGAAATGCTACAAAACGTAAGATTGAATAATTGATTTGAATCTGCAAAATTTGCAAAATTTACAAAGAAATTCGACAGTTTTTAAATTGCATACGGTGGTGCTTTTTGACAATAGTCGGAGTGCACAAAGGCAATAATCAACATAAAGTCGTATTAAGAAACATCAGTGATGTAGCGACGCGGGGTGTGGCCATGCCGTCAAGAAAAAATTCATAAATACCAACATACATATATCACGTTCCCGCCATTTAAAGTGACCGAAGCTCCACTCCTTAAATAGGAAATTAAATTAGTTGTTTTTTGCGACTGCTCAAGTACCATATAGCGTCAAGAATTTTAAAAAAAAACAATTCAAAACAAATTTTGGTTCTGTGTTTTTAAAATTGCTTAAAAACATTAATGGTACTTGTAAAAGTGCCCCCAGGCGACAAGCTTTGCCGCGACATTTTAATCTTAAAAAATATAAATGATAATTTAAATTAAAAATTCATTTATTCCCATTATCATAATATTCTACCAATTCTTCTTCTAGTTATTTTTAAGACTTTGAGTGCCACTCGTTAAAAAACTCGCGAAAATGTTGCGTAAACTAAAATAAAGACATATGGGTAAATTTTGAAATAAAATTTATAATCTTCTTCTTTGTTTTATTCTTTTTTCAACTTTAAATTTCATATTGCAATAAAAATTTGACTATATATTGATTGCTTTATTTTTATAAAACATAGATTTGCTATAAATCGTGTTCGTATTGCTGCACCAATGGAGTTTGACATCAAAAACATAATTTGTTTGTGGACTAATTTAGAGTTTGTTGAATAATCTACATTCACATGAAAGCCCTTCCACATAACAGTGGTGGAATAATACACAAGTTGGAATTTAAGAGAAAACGGGAATATTTAAGAGTATTATGTGTATAACCTCTCATGTAGATTATTCAACAAGCAGTATAATTTATTCGACAAGTCGCAGTTGGGGCATTTCTATCTAATGAAAAAAAAACGACAGCGTGAATTGCTTAACACATAATTAAAACAACTGTTTAACAGTTAGTCGGACATTTTCATACTCTTATGTATGCTGCTATGTTTTTAAGTCAATAAATTTTACCAATCATTTGATAGCAAATATTGTGCGTGGCTATGTTGTAAGATATCCACAAGAATTTTGCCGTTATTGAATAAATAACTGTTGGCTAATAATAACTGAAAAAATAATAATTACAAATACGCAAAATGTATCAAGCGCTCGGCGTCTCACTACAATCTGATTTGTTTTATTTTATGTACTCATTTGATGTTTTTATAGAGTGTCAACTAACATTATAAAATAATACCGCTCGCGATTAGTAAACAGGCGTTTAAAGTAAAACTTTTTCTACCTACATATTGTAGGTATTTGGTTCTTAATAAGAAGATGCCGGAAATGTCCTAAAAGCGATGTTTAAGCTGTCTTATTATGTAGCTTGAGTGTATAAATCAACAATCGGCTGCTTATATAGACGTGATAAAAAATAACTGAAGTTCTGTTTTAAAAACATCCTGTACTTGAAGATACAGTTTTTTGTTTGTCAGTAACTGCGGGTATGAATATTAAACAAAGTAAAAAAGCGTGCCGTTAAATTTGCTAATAAACTGAAACAAAATTTTTTTGTTTCACATTTTACTTGTGTTAAATCTTTAGCGTCGTTACTACGGCAAAATGAGCCCCAGTGCGTATAAAATATTTCTTTCTGTGACTCATTTTAAAGTTAAAACAGGGCCCTCTTAACTACAGAATGAGTCACAGTCACGTGTATTTTATGGTGACAGTGACTCATTCTGCCGTAGTAACGACGTAGGTTTTAAATCAGCTCTAACCTGTGTCACGAAGCAGCATGCCGTAAAAATACGATTTTATTAAAGGAGCAGTATGTCATAAGAATTACCACTTGAATTACCGGTCGATATTTGTTCGAATTCAGATTCTACAAATAATGCTATTAAAATTTCTCACCGTATGCCTGTTTTGTCTTTTTTGCGAAGCGAAATCCGGAGAATACACTCCTAATTGGCCATCGTTAGACAAGCGACCCTCGCCGGTATGGTACGATCGGGAAAAATTCGGGATATTTATGCACTGGGGAATTTTTTCCGTTCCCTCCATCACCAGCGAATGGATGTGGTATTATTGGCGGGAGAGCAAGGATCCAAGTAAGTAAATCATAAATCAAAAAAATAAAAAGGAGTCACACGAGAATATCTTCATTTTAATTTTAATTAATGTACATATAATAGGTAAGAAAGTGTTAATACGCGTATGGACAAGACGAATAAGGAGGTTAGCGCTAGGTAATGCGCTTCGTTAGAGGAGTTTTCACTATTAATCATTACAACCCAAAAATAAATAAATTTTGAATACAGCAACCTAAATTGGATTGGATTGGAAATGCCACTGCCATACCTTTAGCAACTATGAAGAATCACGACGGTTAATTCCATGTACACAAAGGTCTCGAGCAGATTTAAAAATAATTGGTATACGACGTTGGTTAACGAAAAAAACACAATCATCAACACACGAAAATAACATAAACATAAAACATTTTTTTTAAAAAGATAGCTGGTTGGGCATATTTTGTTTCTTCCTCATTTTTCCTGTCTTATACAAATTATTTCCAATTCTTCTCAAGACCTTTGTGTACATCAAATTAACCGTCGTGATTCTCCATAATAAACTGTTCAGGTACACAATTAATTGACAGTGCCATATGTTGCTTGTTATATTTAACTAACAGTACCAGTGATATAATATTAAACATTTATAAATATTATTATAAGAACCATGTAATATTGGAAACCACAAACGAAAGGTGAGGTGCAGATTGAGATTTGAAAATAGGCAGAGTGAAATTTTGACAGCAAGTGTGATACTGATACAAGGAAAAGACCCACTATAAAGATACCCATTACAAAACTGGAGCCTAAACACCAATGATGTTTGGCTTAATCAGAGATAAAACATGATAAAACTAAACAAATTTTTAAACTAAGCTTGAAGTGTTCCAATACATGAGTGGAACAGACATAAATAGTAGCAGCTGAACACCCAAAAAACATAATTAGAATATGTAACAAATTTTTTAGCTGATTTTTGGGTGACATGCAAACAATAAATAAAACAATTTTTAATTAAAATTCGTTAATAATAAATAAAAAAATAAATATAAATTTTTCACTAAAATATTAGAACAAAATAAAATTCTAGCAAAAGACGAAACAAAGTTTCGAAAAAAAAGCCTTATATTAAATGGAATAGTATAAAGCTAAGTCTAAAAACTAAATGCCAGAAAAGACTGAAACAAGTCTCTTTAAAACCTGTAAATTATTAACAGATTTTGTGAAATTTTCAGAAAAACAAAACCGAATAAAAACAATACGTGTAAAAGCTTTAGTTTGCGTTTTTTAACCATTAATAAAACTTAATTCACATAAATTTCTCTCAAAGTGGATTAACTTTTACATGAGTTAACCAGCTGTAAATACCACAGTATTAGTTAAGTCACACGTCGTCAAAACGATACCAAAAAAGTATCACGCAAGCGTCACAGTAAGCATGAAAAATTTCTGTCAAAATAAGTTATCGCATTGCGCATTAAATTTTGTAATTTATCATTATTTTCGTATAAAGCAAAACATACCGCCATATTAACGGCTTTTTAAAATCAAATATCAAGTTCTAAGTCCGAAAAACATTGAAAAATTCAGATTTAATATAAGGCGACTTTTAATTTAACAAATACATTGACAGCTAATTTGTTTTATGTAATAAATAGAAACATTAAAGAAAAAGTCGCCTTATATTAAATCTGAATTTTTCAATGTTTTTCGGACTTAGAACTTGATATTTGATTTTAAAAAGCCGTTAATATGGCGGTATGTTTTGCTATATACGAAAATAATGATAAATTACAAAATTTAATGCGCAATGCGATAACTTATTTTGACAGAAATTTTTCATGGTTACTGTGACGCTTGCGTTATACTTTTTTTGTATCGTTTTGACGACGTGTGACTTAACTAATACTGTGGTATTTACAGCTGGTTAACTCATGTAAAAGTTAATCCACTTTGAGAGAAATTTATGTGAATTAAGTTTTATTAATGGTTAAAAAACGCAAACTAAAGCTTTTACACGTATTGTTTTTATTCGGTTTTGTTTTTCTGAAAATTTCACAAAATCTGTTATTAATTTACAGGTTTTAAAGAGACTTGTTTCAGTCTTTTCTGGCATTTAGTTTTTAGACTTAGCTTTATACTATTCCATTTAATATAAGGCTTTTTTTTCGAAACTTTGTTTCGTCTTTTGCTAGAATTTCCGCCTTTTAATGCATTGAATTCAATGTCATTTATTAAAGATATAAAACATTAAAAAATTTACTCATTTTAAAAGAAACGTCATGGTCTCCTCATGATATGAATACAATTATTTTCATATACAAAACTTTAATGTAATTTTAAGCAGTATATTATACAAAAATTAAGTCTAGGTTACTCCGTAAAATTGTATGGAACCTGAAAGAACCATATAAAATAGTGTGTTTTTCTTCTGTTTAAATTTTTTTAGTTAGACCGATTTAGCCACTTTTTTGGAAATTAGCTTTATTTGGACTTTTGTTTGGTGCTTGATTTTTCTGGATTGATGGTTTATTTTTAAACAACTAAACCACACCATTGTAAATGGTTTTTCCAGGTTCAATACAATTTTACGAGGTTACCCAGACCAGTCTTTTCTCGCATTAAATTTTTGGAGTGATTGTAGCTTCATAGTATTCCATATAAAAAAGACTTTTTTCTGTTTCGATTTTGATAAATTTCCGTCTATTGAAACATTGTATCCCGCAGCGCTCACACGTCACCCAAGATTTATATCATTTTATTTTTTTAAATATTTTTATTGTTGCCATATGGCTGCTAATTAGTGGTAAGGATATTTTGTCGCTCTTCCCGCGTTGAAAATTAGTAATTTTTATAAAAAGGTAAGGAATTATATTTTAAACCAAAAAAATAACCACAAGAGAATGTGTATTACTGAATGAAGTTACTTAATATGTAATTCAGTAAGGAAAAAAAGTGTCACACAAGTACCCCAGTACCTAATGCGTAACTTAGAAAAAAACTGGTCGTTTTTCACATGAACAGAGGTTTAACTACGGGCAATAGAGCATATACGAGAATAAAATTCAGGTGAGGCGGCAATTTAGCATCTACGTGCAAAAAATCAGCTCCAAATATTTACCACAGGGAAAAATTTTTGGGGGACCCAAAAAAAAAACAAAAAAAAGTTAAGCAAATTAAGCTTATTAGTATGAAATTCAGGTATGTTTAGCAAAAGTTTTTAGGTTTTTAATATCAAAAAAATATGGGTAATATTTTAGTTATGTAAAATGTTTAGATTTTTAATTGGCTAAAAAACTATTAAAGGTTTTGTTGATTTCGATGACGCCATCAACAACGGTTAACCGCGCAGTGATTTAACCCATTTAATATAAGGGAAAGAGCGCTCCGCGCTCTTCCCTGATACATGAGTTCGTTCAAACTCGATGCCAGATCTATACCATTACTAAAATAACCGAAATGGAAACAAAGCTAATAAATTATCTCAATCAACTTAATCACTTTCTTGAACTTAATCATCTCATAGATTTCCAAGAAAAATGAACAACACTAACTTTCTTCTCATCAGCTTCAAATAAATTGAATTACCATCCCAAAGTTCACATCAACAACACCCAACTTCCTCTAGAACGAATATTTAAAATCTACATATGCGCGATTTGAGTAACGTTTTTAGTAAAATCCGTTCGATGTTTTTACTACTGATCTTTCTAGTATCCAATTCTTCTATTCTCTGGAGCTTCGGTGACAAATGAAAAGCTTGATGAATGGTGTCCCGTCAACTGGCCCCCAACAAATTCGCCCCGGTAAAACTGGCCCCCAGACAATTCGCCCCCGGTCAACTGGTACCCTGACAAATTGGTCCCCTGACAAAAAACGTCAATTGGCTCTCGTCAATTGGCCCCTGACAAATTGGCCCCCGACAAACTCTCAAAAAAAAAATGTCTATTAAATACGCAAGCAAGAAAACCAAAGAGCTGCGATGAAATTCCGTGATAGCCAAGTTTGCGCGATCTTTAATTGGTTAACAAAAAATATCAATTAGCAACCGCACAACAAAAGCAAAATATTGTTTTAGTGGGCGTGGTTTATTTACAAATCAATTTGTAAATAATCCTCGCCCACTAAAACAGTTTTTATTTTGGTGTGCGGTCGCTAATTGGTATTTCTTACGTTAACCAATCCAATTAGGGTAACCGATATAATTTTGGCCACCTTTTTTATTTATTTTTTTTTTTGATAAGTTTTTTCTGGTTTTTCCAGTCGACCCAAAATTTGGTCTAAAAATCAAAAAAATAGCTTTTTCGTTATTCCAGGGCAAAATTTTAAAATTTCTGTTACATTTATGGATCAGTGGAGGTTTAAAGTTTGTTTTTATAGTGGTCGAAATTAAGGCGCGAACCATTAACTTTGGCCACCTAGAAAAAACTGGCTATATTTATTGCCAAACTGAACAATAAAAATTTTTAAAGGTGGCAAATTTATCCTTAGGTATTGTTCTTGGTACATATAACTTAATGTTTTTCTGTTTGCAAACTTTAATAGTTATTATCAAGTCTTTAAATAATTATGTCAAAACCTTAAAAAAGAATAGTTTTAATAACCTGTATTTTTTGTTGAATTTTTATTTTTGGCTTAAAAAACGTCTGAAAAAGTCAGACGAGCAAAAAAAAATTCCTTATACATACGGTAGTACGATGATATTTAAAAACAGTAAAAGGAGGCAAGTTCTTTCACCTAAATTTTAAGGTGGCCGAAATTAACGGAATCTTAGAATGCGTAGTTAGTTAAACGCGTTGCAAAGTGATTTTATAGAAAATATTAAAACATGAAAATTAGCAACTTTGAGCCTTAAATAGAAGATATTTTAAGATTATATTGTACTTCGTTCTAAATTTGATGCAGTCTAAACACCAAGCAAAAATTAAGAAAATCACAAAAAAAAAATCATTTTTTGTATGAAAATATTGATAATGCAGAATAACAAAAATAAAAAACTTTTACAAAAACACTTTATTCAAACATTAATCCAATTATTTTTGTGCTAGTTTTTTTCTGTTTTAACGATAAGCCAATATTTTAACACCCTAAATTGGTGGCCGAAATTAAGGCCTGGCCGAAATTAAGTCAGATACCCTACAAATCGCGCGAACTTGGCTATCACGGACCATAGGCAAACTTTAGTTAATTTAATACTGATACGTTTTATTGGTCTTCTTTCTTTCACATGAGGTGCATGAAAAACATTCATTTGTTGGGGCTAATTGACGGAGGCCAATTTGTCGGGGGCCAATTGACGGGGGCCAATTTGTTGGGAACCAATTTGTCGGGGGCCAATTGACGGGGGCCAATTTGTCGGGGACCAATTTGTTGGGGGCCAATTGACAGGGGCCAATTTGTTGGGGGCCAATTGATGGGGCCCAATTTGTTGGGGACCAATTTGTTGGGGGCCAATTGACGGGGGCCAATTTGTTGGGGACCAATTTGTCGAGGGCCAATTGACGGGGGCCAATTTGTCGGGGGCCAATTTGTCGGGGGCCAATTGACGGGGGCCAATTTGTCGGGGGCCAATTGATGGGGGCCAATTTGTCGGGGACCAATTTGTCGGGGGCCAATTGACAGGGGCCAATTTGTTGGGGTCCAATTTATGAGGGCCAATTTGTTGGGGGCCAATTTGTCGGGGGCAAATTGACGGGGCCAATTTGTTGGGGGCCAATTGATGGGGGCCAATTTGTTGGGGACCAATTTGTCGGGGGCCAATTGACGGGGGCCAATTTGTTGTGGACCAATTTGTCAGGAGCCAATTGATGGGGGCCAATTTGTTGGGGGCAAATTGACGGGGCCAATTTGTTGGGGAACAATTTATTGGGGGCCAATTAACGGGGGCCAATTCGTCAGGGGCAAATTGACGGGGGCCAATTTGTTGGGGACCAATTTGTTGGGGGCCAATTGACGGGGGCCAATTTGGCCAATTTGTCTGGGTGCCAGTTGACTGGGGACGAATTGACTGGGGGCCAGTTTTACCGGGGCGAATTTGTTGGGGGCCAGTTGACGTGGAACCAGCGCATATATCTGTAATATATGCGCAATTTCCTACTTCACTAACTACTTTCTGCCTACTTCGTTAACTACGTACTGTCTATTTCGCTAACTACTTTCTGCCTACGTTTTAACTACTTTGTAAACTACTTGTATTAACTACTTTATTTTTCAAAAGTAGGTAGTTAAGTAGGTAGCTAACTACTTTTAAAAGGGAAAGTAGGTAGTTAAGTAGTTAGCCAAAATCATGGTAGCTAAGTAGTTAACTACTTAAGTAGTTATCACAACACGAAATTTAACTCTTTGCGATTCATCCTGCTTCATATCCACAGAAACCATTTCGCATCACCGCTGCTTACTGTAAAGCGTGGCGTCCAGCGCGTCCCTGACGCGGCGTTTAACACACTTCAGCACTTGCGCGGAATCTTTTTTGCGAATTGGCAGCACTTTTTAGACGAAACTTTCCCAAAGGGTTAAGTTTTGGCGTCTTTTAAAAGACGGCTTCAACACGGGTTCGCTTATGTTTTCAAGTTGCGTACCGTACGTTCCGTTCTAAAGTCTGTTTGAATATGTCTGTTTCAAAAGTCTGTTTGAAAATGGTTGAGACTGGGAAGTTTTGCAGATGAGCATCTGTCGCTAATGGTATGTTGATTTATTTAAAACTTTAATTTTAATTGAACATTGATATATTTTTATACAGACTAGATTTTCCTTTATTCACCCACGGCAGAGTATATGGACAACTTGCACTGGAATTTTTTATATACATGAAGCATAGAAGTTATTTCAGTAAACTGTTGGGATGCAGATCCGGAAACGGTTCTTTATAGCAACTCTTATACTTTTTATGTCTATAATGCGATGGGATCAATACAAAAAATATAAAATAGGGTAGTGCATTTAATTTCGGCACTTTTCCAAATTGGACATTTTTGATTTTGGACTATATTCTTGGTAATACCGGACGGAATACGACGTTTCGTAGCTCAAATGAGAGCTAATTATATGTAGATGACTGTCGTCAGCTTTTTATTTTTTATATTATGATATTTTCATGTGAAATTGTGTGATTTATAAAAAATAAAAGTGTTACTCGTTTTTAGAACATGGGCATTTCATGATTACGCAATAAATTGGTTTAAAAATTAAACTGTCCTGGTAAAATTTAGTCTATTTTCCAAATTTTTAGTCCCTGTGGTTCTACGTTGCGTCTGTGGTGAGCAATCGTTATGAAATAAAATAGTGTAATTTCGGCACACATATTACATACAAAATAAGTGCTAAAGTTTTTAAAAAGATATTGTGCGCAATTATTCTTGGCGATCTTCTTTTGTAAATACCCCTAAGGTTTTTTTAATGTTATGAAAATACAATTTTAGAAAAAATCGTATTATCACCGTTGCAAAATACAAATACAGAAGAAAAAATTGGTAAGAAAAAAGACAAAAAAATACAACAAATTGTCGCAGTCATGTGGATTCCACGAGTTGATTTTCTACAAAAAAAAACCGGAACTACTAATATAATTAATGCTCTAAATTTAAAATTAAAAAAAGGTCAAATTACAATGTTATCAGAAGAATTCTCAGAAGTTTTCACAGAAAGATTTCTCATGTCGATTAACTACGACGTTAAAAGTTTTACCACAGTACTTAACGGAATTAAGATATTAATTTAAAACAAAAAATAGAAATTACGTAATGGTGTAATAAAAAAATAAATTTTTACAGTAAATTACAAAACTTCATATTTTTAGGTCTACCGGAAATGTTTTTTTTTTAAATTTTTCCTATATAATCAGTATGAAATTAATTTTAACCATAAGATTTATTTCTAAGATTTTACCACTCTGCTAAAAAATTAAGTTGCATTCTAGGCCTTATTTTTTGTAAACTTTGAATTTACAAAAATGGAGTTGAAAACAGTTTTTGTTTTGACATTAAATGTATTGTCTTGCTTGATTTCAATTAGTTCAGCATGTAAGTTAATTGATTGCTATTTATATAATACTACTGTGGAAATTTACAAAACCTAGCTCTGCTACTGTGCGAGGGATTGCTATATGCTAGAAAATCTAATTTAAATGTTTAAGAAATGACAGATTTTTTGCTTTATTTACATAACAAAAAATTTATTAATTTAGTGCTTTAGCTTAAATGTGTTACAACCTAAGTTGCATTAAAGTATCAATGAGAGTTACTAACATACGACATTATTTTGCTTTATTGAAATTATATTTTTTACAAAAATACGATATCCAAGGGAAAAACATGTAAAGTTCAAATATTTAATAAAAAAAAGCTTAATTTAGGCAAATTTTGTATTATGTGATAAGAATTTAATATATTATTATCGTACAAATTAATTTTGTCGCAATCAAGGATTTATTGAGGGTCAGACGATTTTTTGGCTACTTTTTGAATTCATTATTTTGATTAATAAATTATAACCACGATAGTCAAAACCCTTTCATTTAAAAGGAAATTGTTCAGTGTTCACATAGTTATGACGTTATCCCGGTAAGGACGGGGGGACTGAATTGGGAAAAACGGTTTTTACCTGCCTCCTACCTGCTTTTACCCTGCTCCTACCTGACTCCACCCTGCCACCTACCTGCCTCCACTCTGCCTGCACCCTGCCTCCTAGCTGCTTTCGAGGCAATTTTAGCTGCCTCCTACCTGCCTCCTAACCGGTATATGCTTCAAGATAAGAGACAGGGCCACCTGCCTCCGAGCCAGTTTTACCTGGCGTCACCATGCCTCTACCCTGCCTCCATGCTGCCTTCGAGGCAGTGTTACCTGCCTCCTACCTGCCTAGAGTCTTCCGAAGCAAGATCAAGAGCCGTCCGTACCGGGTTATCAAATCATTTTTAGCCAATTAGGGTTTGGGAAAAATGTAAATCTTTCATTTATTGGAGATCCAATTTTTTCCTATGCGCTAATTGGCTAAAAGCTAACAGTTCCTTTCACAACCAGTGATCGACCGGGGCAAAATTATTGCTGATGCCGGGGCCGGGGCCGGGGCCGGGGCAGGGGCAGGCTAAAAATTTAGAAGAATTTGCAATTTTGGTCGTTTTTTTCAAAATTCTAATTTTTTACTGTAAATTATTTTTTTTAGGTAATTAATAGTCATATTTTAGAATTTAAGCACCTGTGTAAGTAGAAAAAAAATGTTTTTAATACACAAAGTTTTTCCAAGCAGAACAAAAAAAATTTGAATATTTCGATTCCTTTAAACATAAATTATTATTATAATTAGTATACAGTACGGTTGTAAAAAATAATAATTTTTGATTATTTACAGAAAAAGTAAAAAGTAATTTTAACAATATTTAGTTTAAGTAAAGTAAGAGTAAAAGTAATTTGTGATATCTTAATTTAAGTAAAGTAAAAATAAACGTAATGGTCAAAATTATATTTAAGTAAAGTAAAAAGAAGACCTATTTTTTAAGTAAAAGTAAAAGTAAAATTATAATAAAAGTAATTTTGCAATGGAGCAAAACATCGAGTTTTGGAGCTCCAGAGATCCGTTCCAAAATATTTTGTTATATCTTCATTTTAATAAGTTTTTTCGTCTAAGTAAATGGCGTTTAGCGTGTTCGCGGCTTAAAAAACTTTCTTCTGAGAATCTGAGACTCATTTTACAACAAGCCCATAGGAAATCTTTTAAAATTAATTTAAGTATTTGTATAGGAAAAATCCGAGTAAGAGTAAAAGTAAAAGTAAGTGAAATTTAACCCGTTGGTATTTATTCCGCTGCAAATCCTAAGAAAGGATTTCACGCCACTGCTGCTCAATGTTAAATCTTAGTCAACGATCGTTGAGAGCCACAGAGTTTCACACACTGCAGCACTGACGCAATATATCTTTTGCAGATTTGCAGCGGTTTTTGGGCGAAAAAAATCCCAAAGGGTTAAAAATCGAGTAAAAGGAAACGTAATAAAAATATCGTTAGTTTAAGTAAAAGTAAATGTAACTTTTTACAACAGTAGTATACATTTTACGTAAGTATTAGAAATATATTCAAGTTTAAAACATAATATTATACTTAATCTCACTACCCATTTTTATAATTTTTAAAGAATGCTCTACATATAGAACAGGAGTTAAAAGCATTTTTATACGGGGAGTATGTTTTGATTAAAAAACTAAAACGTGTTAAAGGAACGAAAATCAAAATTGGATACCTATATAAAAAAATTATTTGAAAATAGCAAAATTTCTTTATATTACAATAAATAAAATATGTTGATGATTCTAGTGTAACTCTAATTCTAAAAAATGCTAGTCTTCAAGAATATTATTTTGAGAATCATTTTTTTAGAACTTCACTTACATGCCTCTATTCAAGATTTTTCGGTCTATAAACATACAGGAGGGGTTAAAACGCACCTTTTTATTTTAAATTGTTAGAACATTTTTAAAGCTTTATTACCACTTTTTTAAATTAAAAAATACTTTTTTAAATTGTAAAAGGTAAAATAATTAAATTATTGCGAGCACAAGCGACTATTTTCCCTTTCTAGCTTGTTTCCAGTTGTTAGTTTTAGTTGTTTTAATTCGCTAACTTATTTTTTAGCCAAAAATCATAAAATCAATAACACGAGAACTTTTGCAATGAAATTTTTTTTGTGATTTTGGCACTACTTTTTGTAATTTCTGGAGATTTATCAAAAACATATGGCCCTAGCAAATTTCCAATTATACATTAAGTTCTTGAATCAAATTCTGCAAGAAACAACGCAACATTTCTAACGTACGCGACCTTCTGTGCATATACCACTGATTTCTTACGCAGAGATTTTTCTTGCTGTCAATATCCTTTTTTCACGAAAAAGTGGAAGAAAAGTTCCCATATGTACTGCAAAACACTACTATGTTAAAAATTGCGTTAAAAATTAATTTTAAAAAACCAACAATGCGCCTATGAAATAGAAAAAAATGGCGGGTTTTCAGTATTAAAGTCGCACAAATTCGAATTTTCAGCAAACTTTTTTGTTTAAAAATAGGGTTTTCACATTTTTGGGTTATATGTCTTTACTTTTATTAAAAATATAATTATAAAAAACTTAAACTAAATTAGCAAATTTTTTTAAAATAAAAGCTCAAAGATAATTTTTACTGGAATTTTTATTTATACCTAGCACTTTTACTGGTATTCATAAAATTTTGAACCGGGTTTATACGAACTGGGTCCGTAACTTTTGGCAAGAAAACTCTGGACTGGGTGGTACACCTTTTAGACTGTGCCCAGTATTTAATATCGTTAATTTTTGACACGTATTAATTGATTTTTTAAGCAAATTTTGTTCGAAAACTTTTTCCAACTTAAATACAAACAGTTCGTAACAATTTTTTGTAAAAAAATTTAAGTTGGTGTCTTTTGGGCTGTATAAAAATATTAAAGTCGCTAAAAAAAGTGGACTGACTCCGCAGGGTTTCCCTACCAAAACAAGCGGACCCAGTCCGAATAGACCCTACCCGAAATTTATGAATACCAGTGTAGTTTCGGCAATAAATTTAAAAATGCTAAAATAAAAACAAGAAATCAACTTGAATTTTTTTTTATTGAAAAAAAAATGTATTAACATCACTAAATTTTGAAACAGTTTCAATAACACATAAAAATAAAAGTAAGAATATAATATATATAATCCAAACAAATGTCCAGTTGTACGATTTACTTTCATAGAAAAACTCACACATGAACGAATTTAATAGGAAATATTACCGATTCCTGGTAATTTTTTGTACGCGGCGATTTTTTAAACATGTCGGAAAAACGAATTTGGTGTACAAAATATCGCTGTGCGAGGAAATTTTTGGTGTGTGCACAGAAAGTAGCTTGCGCCAATAAGTGAGACGTGCATCATTTTTTCCAGAGTTGACTGGAAAAAATGATGCACGTCTCACTTATTGGCGCAAGCTACTTTCTGTGCACACACCAAAAATTTCCTCGCACAGCGATATTTTGTACACCAAATTCGTTTTTCCGACATGTTTAAAAAATCGCCGCGTACAAAAAAAAAAAAAAAAAAAAAAACCCAATCCCAAAACCAAACAAAAACATCAACAACAGCCAATCATTCAGGCCCATCTCACTCATATCCGCACTCGCAAAAACTTGCGAAAAAATCATACATCCATACATCACAAGCAACATTCCAAACATTACACACCAACACGGCTTCAAAAAACAATACTCCACTTACACAGCATTACAAACACTTTACACTCACATAGCAGCAGGTTTTAACAAACCAAAACCACCACACCGCACAGTTGTTGTAGCTCTGGACATGTCCAAAGCTTTCGACACTGTCAATCACCACACACTCATACACAAACTCGCACAAACACAAGTACCAACAACAATCACAAAATTCATAAACAACTACATCAAAGGCCGCAAAGCATACACCACATACAACAACTACAAATCAAAACAAAAACTCATCAAAACAGGAGTCCCACAAGGATCCTGTCTATCACCCACATTATTCAACATCTACACCGCAGACATACCAACACCACCACCAAACGTACACATCATAACATATGCAGACGACATCACAATATATGCATCACACCCAAACCACCACATAGCTCAACAACAAATACAACCATACCTACACGCAATACAAGCATGGACAGACAACAACCAACTAATATTAAATGCAAGCAAAACAACATCCACACTATTCACACCAGACCCTGCAGAGTACAACACACAATTATCACTACAAATAAACAACACAACACTCATTACAACCAAAAACCCAAAAATCTTCGGGCTCACATTCGACCCCAAGCTCACATTCAACACACACATCGCAAACACACACAGCAAAGCACGCAAAACACTCAAAATCATAAACGCACTCACAGCAACAACGTGGGGTAAACCAAAAGAAACACTCATACACACATACAAGGCAATCACTCGACCAATAATCGAGTATGCCAGCACAGTCTGGGGCCCCACTACATCACACACACAAATCAACAAACTACAAACAATACAAAACACAGCTCTCAGGGTCGCAACAGGGCACACCACAGACACAAACACACACATCATACACACAGAGGCTAAAGTCCTCCCAATAGCAACACACATCTAACTCCACGCAAAACAAGCAAAATTGGCGGCCATGTACACAAACAACCCACTTAATTATTTAACACAACAACCTGCACCCAGCAGGCTCAAAAAGCAAACAATTTTTCACAACAACAACTACACAACAAACATACCTACAGACATACACAACAAAACTTACAAAGCACTAAAACAACAAATCCACACAAACACAGTCACAAACCACATAAATAACACTCCATTAAACCCAATACTTCAAACAAAAGCACCAGCAATAAGCAACGAGGAAGAAAATCTTCCTCGCGGGGTCAGGAGAACCCTCGCCCAACTCAGGGCAGGAAAATCTCCTTTCCTCTACTCCTACCTACACAAAATCAATCCAACACAACACACATCACCAAACTGCCCGCTATGCAAAACACAAACACACACAACACAACACCTTTTTACATGCACACACATCAATACGACACTGGGACCAGAGGACCTTTGGGCAAACCCCGTAGCGGTTGCTGAGCTCCTCCGGGAGTGGGAAGAGGGGGTGAGCAAGGCGAGAGGCGTGCCGGACGGATCTACCCAAGGTTGATAGAAACCCTGGAAACTGGCAAACTTCATCATGCATCATTTTTTTTAAATTTAGTTAAAAAATTTACTGTACACATAGCCGAAACTTCTCTTGGGTTATATATTTTTGTTATAAACAATGATATTATAATAACTCTAATATTTATTGTATACGTCTCATGAATGGACTTCTAATGTCAAACCCTAATCTTGTAAATAAAATCTACAAAATGGTTTTTAGTGCTAAAAAAGTATTCAAATTTTTGGAATAATGACTCATGATTAAAATAAAGAATCTTATTAAAATAGAGTTTTAATAAAATCTTAAAATATAACTAATAAATATCCTCCTATATTGAAGCGATTACATTAGCTCTTTAAATAAAATTTTATATATTTATCACTTTTTAAAATTGTAAAAAAGTGCTTTGAAATTTGTATTCTTAGGGGTCCTTACCCCGGTTCGCCCCGGTTGATTTGACAGCTAAATTGCCGGGGCCGGGGCCGGGGTAGAGAAAATTGCGTTTGCCGGGGCCGGGGCCGGGGCCGGGGCCGGGGTAGAAAAAAAGTGCCGGGGCAAGCCGGGGCCGGGGCCGGGGCCCTGGTCGATCACTATTCACAACCATTCCCCCAGAGCAAACCATATGACGTGATCACGAATACTGTATGACAATTTGAGGGTCAAAATCCTGACGTGACATAGATTTAAATGTAAAAATTAGCTTCTGTAAACGTGTCACAATAACTTCAACCTGAGTTTTAGTTTCTTCAAAACAAAATATTTTTTTTAATAGTTATTTTCGTGCGTAAAATTTTGCCGCACCCCTTTTAATTAAGCTCCATTCACAAAAATACAAAAATCAATAAATTACTATGTTAACTTTTTGAGTCTTGAAAAGAAAATTTTTAAAGTTAAGTGCGTCTTTTTGAAACGTCACCTGAAAGTTTTAAAAAATCCGTAAAACATTTTTATAAAAAATTAACAAATACTTAAAATACATGTTGCAATTGATTTTTTTGTTTACAAAACAGTCATAGTTTGTTCAATATTAAGGTAATTTTAAAAACCAAACTATTATTTTATTTGTATTTAAACGAAAAAATGGTGTTATCAGACTATTATAATTTAATCACGGTTATTTATATTTTGCAATCCTAATTACAATAAACAAATAACAGCAAATAACGTTTTAAAAACCACCTAAGAAACCACCTAACTTTAAAACTTTTTTTTCGAGACTCAGGACATATATTAACATAGTAATTTTTTTATTTTTTGTGATTGGAGCTTAGTTAAGGTGGATGTGCCTATTTATTTCAAACAATAAAAAACAGTAATTTTTAAAATTTTCACTTAAAGTTGCAACACAGAGTCAAAGTTTTTGTCTTCGATTTTGATGATTTTTTTTGTGAAAATTTTTCTCCTGACCTAATATTCTACAAAATTTGTTTTTTCAAATGTCTTCACCTGGATCAGAAGACCTTCAAAAATAACGTTTTTTTGGTTATTTTGTTTACTTGAAAAATTGCTTAATAAATATAGGCACTTTGCATTGGAGCTCGGTTTATACATGAAGTATGCAATATACATAAGCGTCACCATAATGGATAATTACCGTATCTCCTACTTATCTTTCGTAGTATGCAGATCAACTGATCGCAATTTCGCGCGCTTTTGATCCGTTGATCTGCATACTACGAAAGATAAGTAGGAGATACGGTAAATATCCATTATGGTGACACTTATGTATATTGCATACTTCATGTATAAACGGAGTTCCAGTGCAAGGTGCCTATAAAAATTTAAATCCCAAACAATGCACTCAAATGAAGCGGCAATTTTTTACTGTTATTTGACACATTGATTGTTAAGACTGTTGCAGTATTTATTGAGATATTACGTTTTTTGAAACCTGTGTTTTGCAAAAAAAAACAAAGTTACGGAGGCGATTCTAACAGCAAGATTAAATAAATTACCTGGCCCAGTACTTTCGACAAGCTTTTTCCAGCTAATTTTGGCTTTTTCGCCCCTTAGTTTTAGCTCTAAGCCCAAAAAATCTCCAGTACTAAAGTACTTTAGCCTTACCTTTAGTGATAATGACACCCGTGACGTGGCGGTCTGGTGCTGATTAATGCTGTGTGTGTCACTTAAATACTACTTATGATATATTTTTGTTATATTCTATATTTTTATAGGCGGCGGTTCTCACAATCTCAACCCAATCTGTTACAATTGTGATGATGGATAATTTTATTAACATATATTTACTGCAGTCCTAGAGTGATATTCGTATATATTAAATGCATATTAGTGTATGTTAAATATAACTGTTATAAATGTTCTCGTTGATGGTGTAAATAATAATTACTGTAATCTAATGTACCTTGGTATCCATCAATTATTATAAACACGAGTCTATGTGTTAAATTTAAAATTTAGCTTTTACATTTTGTATTTTTGTAAAAATAAATAAACGTTAATTATTCAAGTTTCATTTACATTTAATTAATAACACGTTTTTAGCACTTGTACTGCACCAAATCTCAAAAAGAATTATTTGTTTTAAAATTAAAAATCTTTTTTTTTAAATTCTAGTAAAAACCAAAAACAAGTTTTGAAAGAAGCTCTATATTAAATTAAAAAGCACAAAACTACCTTAATCCGTTCCCGTAATTGCCTTTTCCTCGGTTACAACCGTGAAACGTTCGTGCGACCAAATGTCATACTTCCGTCATACCTAATTTTTTGCGCGAGTAGTGTCCAGTGAGCGAGCAAACTAAAATGGTTAAAACGGTACGGTAGTAATATGCAGATTTTTGTCCTGATACAGTGTATTACGTAGGATATTTCATGTTGCTAAAATTTGCATATTGCTACCGTACAGTTTTAAACATTTCAATTTGCTCGCTCAGTGGGCACTATTAGTGCACAAAAAATTATGTATGACGGAAGTAAAACCTAGGTCATGCGAAAAGCTTACCGCGGTAAGATTTACGTACGACATTTGTCATATGAAAATACAACCACCGTGAGACGAAGGTTTTACCTTTGTCGTACGAAGGTTTCACGGTTGTAGCGGTGGAAAAGGCCTCCACCGGAACGGGCAAGTTTAAGAACTTAACACCAGAAAAGACTGAAATAAGTTTCTTTTAAATAAGAAAATTAATAATACATATATATTATTAAACGGTTAGAGCAACAAAATAAACTGAAAATCTAAAATAACAAAAATTGACAAAATGGAATTTACAAATTGCCAATGGTGTGGAGTGGATTAAATTTTTGTATGCGCTAACCACCTGTTAATACAACATAACTAATCGAGTCATGCATTAACGAAATGGTACAAAAAGAATATTACGTACACAACAGGTCACCAAGAAAAATCGTTCTGTCCAAATCAAAATTTTTGTATGTTATTGGTTTATTATTTCAATGCATATAATGCGTGCGTGTGTTCATGCGGGCGTGAGGGCGTAAAGGTATGGTGGGTGTGGTGGGTGTGTGGGGATAAGGTGGGTGTAGAGTTTAGTGAGTGTGGGGGTTGTGGGGATGTGGTGGGTGGTGTGGATAGTGTGGGTGTAGTGAGTGTGGTGGGTGTCGTGGGTGTAAAGGGTGTGAGAAATGTGTGTGTGGGGGTGGGGTGTGGGGGGTGGGCAGTGTGCGAGATGGGGGGATGTGGTGGGTGTGTGTGGGTGTGTGTGGGTGCATGAGTGTACATTTGTGGGTGTGTGGGTGTTGTGTAGTGGGTGCGGTTTGTGTGGTGGGTGTGTAGGAGTGGGGGACTGGTGGGGGTGTGCGGGTCTGGGTGTGTATGTATGAGTGTGTGTGTGTTCCCTAACTCCTCTTCAACTGTTCATTGGATTAAGTTGAATGAATGTATCACTGAAAAGGCTACTTCAGGAAGCACCGTAGAAGGGTTGAACTTTTACATAATTTAACATGGAGATCTTTATGCTGGACAAAGCATTTTCACCAAAGGAAAAATGCATGGATTTATGAGCTTAAAAAAATTTGTATCTGAATGGGCTAACATAGATAACTTCCTTCCTAGAGGTATGTGGTTATATTGCATGTTAAATTATGCATTCACTACTCCTGCATTATGCAAATATGAATAAAATAAATAAAATAAAAAAATAAAATAGATAATTTCCTAATTGACAATAATTTTTGTCTCGCCAAAGTAGCTAAAAACATGATATCGCCAACTAATTTCTGCCTACTTCGTTAACTATTTTCTGTATACTTTGTAACTACTTTGTTAACTTGTATTAACTACTTTGTTTTTCGAAAGTATAGGTAGTTAAAGTTAACCACTTTTAGAAAAGAAAGTTGGTAGTTAACCAAAATCATGTTAGTTAAGTAGTTAACTATGTAAGTAGTTATCACAACACTATCCTTGCCTTAATACTAATCGGAGAGAGCTCCGGAGCTCCGCCGTTTAAATAAGCGTTTTCAATCTTATTTAAGCTTAAAATACGTTTTAAGTGTTCTATTTGCATTTGAAAGTAACTTTTATTCTTTTTATTAAGTTTTAAAACAAATTTAGCTCACAATAGCATTTTAACAAAATAATGATAGGTTCACTTTTAAGTTATTTATGAATTAAATGCAAGCCTAACGTGGCTGGAGCAGTTGTTCAGTTATTAAAATGAATACCATATCTTCACCACTGCAGTAAAACGAGACAAGTCATAAAAATGTCAATTTAGAGTTAAACACATAGAATGATAGTTCAGATGCCAAATCAACCTTGGGCAAAAAGAGACATTTTAATTCTAGGTTCATAGCTGTATTATAGCATGTAATAGAAACAAGCAAAAATATAATAAAAAAAGAAATATATGAAACTGTTAATATTGGTACAAAATAGACACAAACAACAAAAGGCTTTCAAAATTTAAAAAAGAAGGTTATAAGTAACTGTGGCGGAGAGCGTTTTGGTAGCTTAGGTTCTCAAAATAAATATATAAATATTGCTATTCAAAAGTCATCATTCCACCCGTTTTTCAATTGCGCTTCAATTTTTATTCAAGTTATATTAATTCTGTAGTATGCAAATCTACAGTAGTCGCGCCGCTCGCCGCGCGTGCCAAATTTAACCACTTCAAGCAGTCAATTTGTTCCGCGCAGTTTGTGGGCCCAGTGGGTCTCTTATTATTGTTTGCACGCTTATAATTGGAAAACAGTCATATCTACCGTCAAGGGACTGGGACCCTTTTGTTAGTCGGCAGACCCAGCCTAGGTAGTTTTAATTAATTAATACGATATTTTTAACGTCCTATACCCCACTTGAGATGCCGACAATCTGCAGTTGGTCTCGGCCAACTTAGGTAGGAATTGTAATTTAGGAAAAATAACTCAGTGGCTGACTGAGTTGTTTTTCATGAGTTAGGGCAAAATATCTGGCGAGCCTGATTCACTCTGCATCGGAATGGTGACAAGGTAACCTACCTGGAACAGGTATTTTTCTAATTTAGAAAATCGCTTGTAACTTAACTTAAAACAAACTCTGAGTTAGGAGGTCTAACAACCCTTCGGAAGTGGTCATCAACACCCTTCCTAGTCAAAATTTAACTGTGTTAATTTCACGACCGTTTTTAAGTAAATAGCAAATTTCTTTTAAAAATTCACCTTTTAACAACTGCTAAAACTAAGTCCTTTTCTATTAGTCAAATTAAAATTTAACCCTTTATTTTTCATTTAACGTTTACCGTTATTTTTTGTGTTTTTTTTTGCTAGTGTTACCGGTAAAACTAACCCAAGTGTAAAAACTTGTCATTCAAATTAAGCCTTAGAACTCTTTCAATATTTACAGGTGCTTAGTATAAATTTTAACTAACATGTTCACCGCAATGCGGTCGGTTATCGAAGTGTAAAAACCTAAATAAATTCTCTTTGTGTAAACGGTTGTAAACAATTCATTCATCTCTGCGCAAATCGATACACAAAGCTATCCAAAATTTATGTAAAACACTTGATTTTAACGCGGTCACACCCACAATTATCATTACCTTAAAACCTCCTATACGACGCAAATTCTTACGGTGGTCTCTTCTATCCAATCCCTCTGTTTTTACAAAAATGAGTAAAAATTCACTTGAATTTTTGATGTTTCACTGAAGGAATATTTCCGAGAGTGGAAAACATAAATTGTCTTTTAATTTCTCGGTTATCGCTTCATTTTTGAGGTTGAGACCTTGGTTGTAACTTTTTGCGGGGCTTAACTGCAAAGTTAAGTTCACTAGTCGCCTTGAACTTCAAACCCATTACACCACGGTTTCACCTCAGGGTTTTCTCCACTCGCGAAATTAAGCCTCCAGTTAGGTTTCATAAAAATCCAGGTTTTTACTCATTTCTGCAGCATTTTTGGGGAAGACGGAAATCAACAGTCTTCGATTCAAACCTCAAATCTCGTACCCGTATTTTTAATGTTCCAGAATAAGCTTATAAACCTTTCAGCTAACAACAGAGCACCCGAAGCCTTCTTGAATGTAACTGCTTTTGATATTGATAACATTCATTTTTGAAGAGGAATTCACTGGAGAATTCCTCAACAAATAACCAACTTCTTTTGTTGCACTGGACGTGTTAATGTTTCATAGCGGCATCTAGTCTCCAACCGTTAACACCTTCATCAACAACAGAAAAGTAAAAACCCTGTCCAATGGTCTTTTTAATTCCTTTTTGTAAAGACTGAAAATCGTCAGTCTTAGCTCTTTCTAAATCTCAACCGCTGACTTAATGTTTTAAAACACACCCTTAACTCCCACCAATTAACGCCCCTTTGTTCTACAAGCGTCGAAACTGTGTTTGTTACCGGATCAAGCTATTTTTGCAGAGGCTGGAGCACTCAGCCTTATCTCACTTCTAGCACCCAACATGGTGAGGTTTTAAACTGCCAAAATAGGAGCGTAGGATCCAGCCCAAACTGCCCTTCTTCAATTCAGACGTTCCCGGCGTGGAGAACTTTTACCACCTAACTTTGTGTTGGGGCTGATCACCTTCAGCCCTCATTTTTCTTGCACCCAACACAGTAAGGTTTCACTTCGGCCTTAAGTAATTTTCAGGAAACGAGCTTGTTGTTTTGACTTTGTATCCCCAGAAATCAGCTAAAAAGAGATTTCTGTGTAACTTTTTGAATGGGCCGGACAATTCAGCCCCTCTTCTTCCGCACTTCCAACACGGTCTCGTTTTACCATGAAAACATCTAAAAACTTCACCCCATTTTATTATTAGTCACCAAACCGAAATCCAATGTAACATTTTTGTATGAGCCATTAACCTTATTGGCTTCTAAAATTTAATCTTATCTTTTTACACTCGTAAAATTAATGTTTCAAATCAACTCAATACCCGCCAGAGTTAATTAATCCTTGCAGCAGACCACTTCTATCAGTTGTTTAGTTTGCGTTTTGGCATTCGGTTCAGACTTTTTGAGTGCTGGAGGAAACTCTTCTGTAACCTTCCCTTGGCCTAACCCCACTCCACCGTATCCCGACTTGACCCCAAGGTCAAGAGGATGTGTCCTATAATTCCCCACACACACAAGCTAATTAATTACCGCAAATTGCTCTTTTCTTATTTTTATAACTGAGCTATTTAATATCGGGAAAAACCCCTGTTTTTTATTAGACAAGGAAAGGAAGTGCTTTTTTTTTTGTTTGTATTTTATTTTATTTTATTTTTTAAATTTTTTTTTTTTTTTTTTTTAAAATATTTTTTAATGGATATTATTAATTATATGAATTTAACACATGTAGCGTACAATAGGCCTACAATACTGGCTTGTCTCCTTTCATCCATTACATAACTAAAATAAAAAATAAAGAAATAATTAGCATGCCCCTATTGTTTAATAAAAAATAAATAATTTTTTGAATAAAATAATGCTTAGTAAAATTAGTGTTTAAAAAGTACTGACCTGACACATTTAATTAATTATTGATTAATTATTTGCCACTAAACTCCAATTAAGTAATTATTGATTAATTATTTGACCACAAAATGCATTTGAATAATTATTGATTAATTAATGACCTAAAATTTGCAATTAATTAATTATTGATTCATTATTAAAAAATTAATTCGATAAAATCGTAAAAACGTACTAATTAATTAAATTTTATAAAGTAATCATAATTAATGTCCAAAATTTTCTGAATATTCTGAAAAAGACATTCAAATCCTCACAAAATACAAACTCATGCCACACATTACCAGCAAAATAATCTATTATAGGCAAATAAAATCTAGCTGACCGCGATATTTGCAGTATTGAATCGACTATTTAACAACAAAAACATTCAAAATTTTTCACTAAAGCGGATTAATAATAAAGATTAAAAACTGTATTTTAATAATTATTTATCAAATTACTTAATTTGTAACCTAAATGCAAATTTTTTAAGGGCTAATGTTGGTTATTTTTTGTATGTTTTGTGAAAGGTGAAATTAAAAAAAAATTCTGCGTTCTTATTTGTTTTTTAAAAAAAAAAACGTCATAACTGCACAATTTTAGTTGGTCTCTCATGTCTACATTCTAATTTTTTGTCTACATTCTAAGCGTAAATCAGATATAATTCAACCATAGAAAAATGAAAGCGCATAGGTATTCCTAAAAAAATCGTTATTTACAGGTAGTAGCAAGATACATAAATAAATCGTGCCGCGCCACGTTGTAAAGGCTGCAATATTAAGGTACCACAATAAAAAGTGGTCGCTTTCCGACCATCGGCTGTTTTCAGAAAACAGTACTAGATGCTGTTGCACGCTGTCCCATGAATATTATTTACACAAAGCATCTGAACGTAGTGGTAATCAAGACCGGTTTGTGATGTGTGGAAAGTGTAATAATTGATTAATAATTTTTTATTACTTTTTTAAAAAAGTACTTTTTTCAAAAAAGTACTCTTTTATTACTTTTACTTTTTTATTAATTTTTGTTTTAGAAATTTATTGATTAATTAAAATTAAATTAATGGCCCCTAAAATCGAATTGATTAATTATTGAGTAATTATTTACCCAAAAAATTTATTAATTAATTATTAAGCAATTATTTCGGCCCAAAAAGCGTTAATTTTTTATTAATTAATTACTAAAAAAGTAATTTTTTAAACACTAGGTAAAATAATAAGTTTAGGAGTGAAAAACATAAAAAGTGTTTCGCTCCGAGCATAGACACTTTTCATTTTAAAGTTTTATGTAAAAGTGTCCCTTCCTACGAAGGCAAATAAAGATAAAAGTTAACAAAAATAATATAACTGAGCTAAACAGAAAAAAAATTATTAAAATAAAAAATATTAATAACCTATTTTATTATTTGAGCTCATCAGTATGTATAGTAAAATCACATTATAAATACCTAAAACAAAACAATAAGAAATTAAAAAACTCGAAATTTTTTAGAAAAGAAAACAATAAGTAAAAAACCCGAGCGCAAATTCACGTATGTCACACAAACTACACTACACACGAGTAGTGTCAACAAAAATATATAATATACCGAAAAATGTGCAGCTCCTATATAAAAAAGTACAGAAAAGTATGCCATTATAATGAGCCTCTCCATTTAAATGGCACCCTCCATTATAATGGCATAGTATTTAATTCGGAGAATTAAAATGAAGAGGAAGCCATTATAATAGCCATTTATTGATTTAATTTAATACTGTCCGGGCCACACGAGTTTCCCCGTGTCGGTTAGATATTGTCCGACGCGGGGAAACTCGTGCGGCCGGGACGCTAAACGCCGTTCCATACCCGCATCCGAGGCAATTTCTTTCTCCCGGAGAGTGGTCTTCCCTGATTGGTCAGCCAAGGAAAAAAAACTGAGATTAATTTTGCGTTCATAGGCTTTGAAATAAAGTTATTCGAACGTTAAAACTGTGCAAGTTATAGATTATGTCACTTAAATCTTTAAAAACGTAAAACTTTAACAATTTTTCTACAAATTTAAATGAAAATTTTCGTAATTTATAAGCTTAAAAATTCTTTAAATGTGTGCACAAAACAAATGTGACAGACGCGTTTAAAACACTAAGTTAGTCAAATAACCAGGACGAAGCTCTAGATTTCCTTCTGTTTTTAAAGATATATCTTAAAAATATTCTTAAAGAATGTATCGTCGATATTAGATTAAAACTTGTAACGAATCATTAAAAAAACACATTACGATAGTTTATTTTAAAGCTCGTTTTAACAGTGAAATGCATTGATATAAATTTTTACAGGTATTTTAATAAGTCTTAATGTGTTTCTTGTACGCACTGTTTGTGTTGTGTTTTGCATTGAACAGCAAATTAAGAAGAACTTTAAAAACAAACAAACAAAGAAACTACTAGATACTGTAATAATTCAATATAAAATTATTTATATCTCTGTAAAATTTCATACGGCAAATACAACCGTCCCATATGAACTTGAGCAGAAAATAGGAAATTTTGTTTTGGGGCTTCAAAGGAGCTCCAGAGAAGAACTCCGCTTTTCACGGAGCTCCAAAGAAACCGCCGGTGCTCTGGAACACTGTCTTATTTTTGTGACTGCTTTTATCAATATTTAAAGAGTAATTTCATTAATTATTTGTCGGAAAATTTTTTAAATTTTTTTTTCAGACGTTAAAATGTAAATAAAATAATTTCAAGTTTTAAATTGCGCATTTTCAAGGCGAAGCTCTGGAGCTTCTTCCACTTTAAAATTGCCGGAGCTCTGGAGCATTTTTTGATTAGTTTTATGACATTTTTTAGACTCTAAAATGTGCGTAAGTAAAGATAAAACGAAAAACACAATATTTAAGTTAAAGTTTATAATCAATATTTTTATCATAAAATCATTTTTAAGTGGAAAACATTATAGTATGCGTGAAAAAAAGCCTAAAATAGTATATAAAAACCTTTTTTAATAGAATTATGGTTAAGATATAATCTGTTTGACCTCGTAAATTTGTATAGGAGACGGAGACATGAGCGGACCAATTAAAATTGTGCGGTTATGACGCATTTAAAAAAACAAACTAGAGCGCATAAATTTTTTTAATTTTTACCTTTACAGAAAATATACAAAAACTGATTTTGTTGTTAAATAGTCGATTTAATTCTACAAATCAACCAAGTCAGCTAGGTTTGATATTTGTTGATAACAAATAAACACAATAAACATATAAACATATAAGATTTTAGTTTTAATAACAACAGTGAACAGTCCGATACGATACTGAATCAAATGGTAAAATCAAAAACCAGCGAACGCAAAATTAAACTTAGTTTTTTTTTCTCAGATGACCAATCAGAGAATACCTCGGAAAAGGGAGAAAAGGTTGCCTCGGATGCGGGTATGGAACGGTGTTTAGCGGCCGGGACAGTATTACACTTGTGAGTATATATGAAGTGAAATTAAATCAATAAATGACTATTATAATGGCTTCCTCTACATTTTAATTCGCGGAATTAAAATGGCTACTATGCCATTATAATAGAGGGTGCCATTTAAATGGAGAGGCTCATTATAATAGCCCACTTTTACCTACTTTTTTATATAGGAGTTGCACATTTTTCGGTATATTGACAAAAAAACTAGAAGAGTTTATAATAACAATATAATTTTAATAGACAAACAAAATAACAGCTAATCAAACAAATAAAAAACAAAAAGTTGCAGAAATACGTTTACAATAAGAATGATAAGAAGCACAGTTAACAGGCAGAACCAGAAACGGGAGCAGTGTCACTCGGCGAACCGAGCGACACTTGATGGCACCGTAATATGGCCGAAACTAAAAACGAGTAGTATCTCTTGGAACACCAAGTGGAGTAAAATTTTAAGGTTTTAACGACCTTAATAATGTAATAACACAAACATTTTTTAGGCACAAAGTATTTAAAACGATATTTTACCCCTATTTTGTATTATAATTTAAAGTATGACTAGCTCAATTATGCTAGCCAGGTGTTAAAATTAGATTAGTTTTTGGTTAAAAATTTTTTAATAAATTTATCGCAGTTTTTACGATTAACAAGATCAAATTTAATAATAAGTGGTCTATATTTTTTCGCTAAAAATTACGAATTTTTTACTTAATTCGTTACAACCATACTCTAACTTTATGAACTCTCTGAGACCAAAATCGTATGTATTGGAGCAGATTCTACAAAACCTTATGAGTTGGGTGTAAAACACGCTAAGGCCAAGATCATTAGAAACGTTGCTAGTTTTATGAAAATATCTGATTACTTTAAAATCAAAATCTTCGGTTTTATTATAGACAACAATTTTAATGTTATTATCATTAAGTTTAATATCTAAATCCAAATAATAACATGTAAAATTGTTAACGGTATTTTCTGATAAAGGTAATTCATGCAGATATATATATTTTTAAAAACGTCCAACAAATTATAGTTATTATTTTAATTAGAAGCACTAAAACAGCATCTATATATCTGTAGTCGTCATTGCTAAAACATTTCGAAATACTGGGTTAGATTTAAGATAATTAAACTCGATAAATAACGTAAGATCCGCAAGTTGTGGTGAAGCATTGCTACCTTGGGGCCTGTGACTTGTGCAAACGTTTTACCCGCAAAAATAACAAAATAATTTTTTACAATAAAATTAATTAGTTATTTTATTTGATTACTATCATACGATTTATCACTTTTACGTTCGTCTCAATAGAAGCAATTGTTATAACCTGCTGTTAAAAACTGTTTACCATTTTTTTTAAACAAGAGATCTACAAGACTAGAAATATTATTTTTTAGTACTATTTCATGCTGTAAGCTTCTATAAAGCGTAATAAATTCAGCTGAAAATATTTTATATGTTTTGTTAGCAGACTTTAGTCTAGAAACCACTTGCAAACTAAGATTTACAGACCAGTAAACTTTTCCGATTTTATCTTCCAACGAGCGACAATATTTTTTGAAATGCGATTGAAAAAATTTAAAAATTTTAGCCAATAAAATTGGCGCCTCTTAAGTACTAGCTTTAGAAGTCCAGCAATATGTCGTGCGCCTATGGGGCTTTTATGAAATTTTGGATTAAAATTTTTTGGTAAAAACATTTGTCCTTTAGGAACTTTACAATCAAACATGGTCGACATTGCAACATGTCTCTTAATAATATCTACAAGCTTATACACATCGTTACCAGAAATCACAAAATCATTATTATATAATTGATTACCTAACTCGTTACAAATTTCTCGTGCATAAATTTTTTTACAAATGATAGCAGAACTTTTACCCGCTTTATCAACAGGTGTATCAATAAAATTTGTATGTAACGGTACAAGTTCTTTATTTAATTCTTTTTTAAGGAAATACAATTATTGTTAAAATTTTTATTTCTAAGTTCTTTGTTACACCAATATGCAATACGATTATCTATAACTTTAGTTGCTTTTGCTATAAAAGGTTCGTAATCGATAAAATTTGATTTTATACTTGTGCTGACACAATTTAACATAATTAAAAACACCGCTAACTGCTGCAGATTATACTTCATTCCAGTCTATTGGCTTAGATAATCGGTATTTAAGTCCAAATTTCTATTTTAACCCTTTTATTCCCTTAAGCCAGATAATTAGTTCAGTTTCGGAAAAACCGAGTGATGTTACTCGTCTGCCTGCATATACAGTGTGATAAAGGAACCAAGTCGTTTTGCTCGGTTTAATAAAAGGAGCCAAATGCAGTTTGCTTATAAAAAACTGAAAAACAGTGAGCAAGTTAATTAGTCGAAGATTTAAGCTTTTATATTCACAAGCAGTACCATGTATAGTTATACATCGCCGCCTTACGAGAGGAAAACGTTTGCCTGTTTTTTATTTCAAAAAAAAAACAAACAAAAAAATAATAGGCCGACCAAATATAAACCAGTTTTCATTTATTTTCATTTCCATTTCCATTTCCAAAAAAAAACAAACAAATTATTATTAGGGCTCTCCATTAACGAAATCATCCCTTTTGCTGACCATCGTGGGTTTTTTCGATTCATTCATGAGCAACCAGAAACATTGCTTCTTTAACAGAATGATGCGAAGAAAACCTTTACCTGCTTTCAATAAAAAAACAAACAAAAAATGGCAGGCCGACCAAATATAAACAAGACAAGCTGTATTTGGATAGACAGCAATTTTAGTTCTCAAAAAAAAAACAAACAAAGTAATAGACCTCGGCAATAATGGAATCTTTCCTTCTGCTGAACATTATGATGATGTTTGCAGTTAATAGGGTTTTTATTCAAATGGAGTAGGGCGGAAAAAACCAGACGAACCCAATAGCTGTGGTTGATCTTTTTAGAGAGAGTGGAAAAAGAAAAATTGAGAGGCGAGGGGCAAACCAAACGGTCCTGACCCAGTTTTTCTGACTATCTGGGTTTTTTAGATTTACCCATGAGCAACCAGGAATTTTGTTTATCAGTACTGAAAAGTGGTATTACTCTTTCAGACACCCCACTGGTTTTTGAGACTAGTACTCTCTAAACCGCCTTACTGGTTTGGCTGTAAGTAACACTCTTAATGGTAATTAGCATAAATCACCGATTGCTGAAATTATCATACAGAGTTTTCGCCCAAAACAAAGTTTTGCAGTACAATTGAAAACCAGTAATTATAATCTAACGCGATTTACTAAATGCTACTCGACTTTCAGTAACAAAAATGAACGAGTACGAGCGATCAATGATTTTGCGAAAGAAAACAAAGTCACAACGAGCGATTTATGGTTTTGTTATAAAACAAAAATAATATTAAATACTGAAAAACTTTTATTTCGGTAAACCACTAAATGAGGTTTTTAATGGTTTTCTTGAGTTTCAAAGCAACCAGTCGAAAGTTTATTGGGCAATATCGTTCAAATCAGTAAATTGTCATTTGAAACATGATAAATGATCCGTGTGATTTTTACCATTGTAATAAAGTTTGTTTGTGAACGGCAGTTGAATATGCTTGTAAATATTCAAAAAATTGTTTTGGTTTGATAAATCAGAAAAATTGTAAATTGATGAATCATGGGTGGCGCGGGAGCGCCATGGGGCGATGTAGCCCCGTGGCGCCGCGCCAACCATAATTAGAGAACGTGGGTAAATTTTGAAATTCATGTTCATCTCCTTCTTCTTCTTCTTCTTCTTCACAATCATGGGTGGCGCGGGAGCACCACGGGGCGATTTAGCCCGTGGTGCCACAGGTGGCGCGGGAGCGCCATGGGGCGATTTAGCCCCGTGGCGCCGCGCCAACCATAATTAGAGAACGTGGGTAAATTTTGAGATTCATGTTCATCTCCTTCTTCTTCTTCTTCTTCTTCTTATTATTATTATTATTATTATTATTATTATTCTAACGCTCAATTCTTAAAATCGATATTCCTCCTTCGTTACTGATTGATCAAAAATAAACATGGGCTCATTGGAAAGAAGAAAGAATTACGCAACTTTCTTAGGAGCTACTTTTTTCATTTAGGTCCTTGTTATCGATTTATTGATCAAAATAATAAATTGAAAAAATTGACAAATAAAAACTCCCAACCGCACAATAACAGCCTTTTGGAAATAGTAAGGATTGTAAAGGGCAGACAACGAACAGCCTCTCATAGAAACCGCACAAAAAAAGCAGACCGGTTTTAATTGGTGGCAGAAACCGAACCAGTTCCCAGCGGCATCTGCTTCAACCGCGCGGAAAACGGCAAAAACAACAGAGTACTTTTTTTAATTAGTAAAAAATTAACACGGACATCTTTATGCTTGACAACATATTTTCACCAAAAGAGGGAAAGACCCCTCTCCCCAACTAAAATTAGAGTGGGTAACTGAGGTATCACTGTAAAGCTTACAGTCACGGGAATGGCATAAAAGGGTTGAATTTTGAAAAAAAAGTTAGTAAAAATAATATAAAAATGCGGAAAAAATTATTTGTCAGCCGTATGGCTGACACGGGCTACTTGTGTTTTAAAAAACAGAAATTCAACAAAATCGAAACAATGTGTCGAACAAAAGTTTTTTATATGGAATACTATAAAGCTACAATAATTCCAAAAATTTAATGCCAGAAAATACTGGTCTGGGTAACTTCGTATTGTATGGTGTTGTTACTTCGGCTAAAAATAAATATGTGGGACGAATATTTTTTTAAATTTTCCTTTTTGACATAATTTACAGTAATTAATGAAATTAGCAATCAAAAATTAAGATTTATTTTTCAGATTCATGAATGAAAATGTTTTATTTAAAACAGACCTGTTTGATTGGTTCAGCGTGGAGGGAAGCCTAGTTTTTTCTGTTTATATAGTTTGTACAAACATTGCAGTTCTTTAAAGAATTTTTCTAATGCCATTAAAAACTTAAAAATTCAGATTTTATGTTCAAACACTTTTTGAATTTGAAAAAGCATACCACAAAACAGGTATGGTATGCTTTAAGGTTTGATTAACCTCCTATATCTATGAGCAGATAAGGGGATTGATTTTAATTATTTGAACTCTAAGGTATGTTTAAAATACTATAAACGCCACTACATAATTTGTGGATAAACGTTTTGCCAGCTGATTATTGTTGTGTCAACTTTTATTTTTTTGTATACAGCAAAGAATTCATATATAACTTTCAGTATTTAAAAATAGATTTATATTTTAAGACAATTATAAAAATTTTTGAAGAAATCAGGAAAGAGCGCGGAGCGCTCTTTCTCATTAAAACTTCATATTGATAATAGAATAAAAGCATAAATCCAGATAAATCAAGCACAAAACACAAGTTTAAAAAATGCTAATGTTGCAAAAAGTGGTTTAAGAAGGTCTTATTAAAAAAAGTTTACACCATTTTTAACCCGTTCTCAAAAATGATTTAAAAATAAAATTCAGAAAGTTGAAACATAAAAAAATTCAAATCTGATCATGGCAAATCTTGTAGAGTACTGTCATGCTTGTACAAACTCTAAAAAAACAGAAAACACTTGGCTGACTTTCATGAATTGCAATGATGTACGAATGGAAACTGTTTAAATAAAACATTTCCATTAATCAATTTCAAAAATCAATAGCATTTTTAATGTCGAAAGTTGGTGAAATTTTTTAAAAAATTCTATATAAATATTTATTTTTAAACAACATAACCACACTATTTTGGTCCTTTCAGGTCACATACATTTTACGAGGTTACCCAGGCTTAATTGTTGTGTAGTATATACTCTATACTGCTTAAAAATACATTGAAATTTTGGATATGAAAATAGTTGTATTGATAATAATTGTATTGGGGAAACTATGATGTTTCTTTTTAAATAAGTACGTTTTTTAATGTTTTATACTTTTAATCAATGACATTGAATTTAATGCATTAAAAGGCGGAAATTCCAGCAAAAGTCGAAACAAAGTTTCGAAAAAAATCTTTATATTAAATGGAATAGTATAAAGCTACATAAGTCTAAAAACTAAATGCCAGAAAAGACTGAAACAAGTCTCTTTAAAACCTGCAAATTACTAACGGATTTAATGCAATTTTCAGAAAAAAACAAAATCCCATAAAAACAATACGTATAAAAGCTTTAGTTTGCGTTTTTAATCATTAATGAAACTGATTTCACATAAATTTCCCACAAAGTGGACTAAGCTTGGGCATAAGTTAACCAGCTGTAAATACGACGGTATTAATTAAGTCACACGTCTTCAAAACGATACAAAAATATTATAATGCAAGCGTCACAGTCACCATGAAAAATTTTTTATCACAATAAATTATCGCATCGTACATTAAATTTTTTCCAATTCACTATTATTTCTGTATAAATCAAAGCATACCGCCATATAAACGGTTATTTATTAACTGGTTAACTTATGCAAAAGCTTAGTCCACTTTTTGGGAAATTTATGTGAAATTAGTTTCATTAATGGTTAAAAAACACAAACTAAAACTTTTACACGTATTGTTTTTATGGGATTTTGTTTTTTTTTCCTTAAAATTTCATAAAATTCGTTAGTAATTTTCTGGTTTTGAAGAGATTTGTTTCAGTCTTTTCTGGCATTTAGTTTTTATACTTATGTAGTTTTACACTATTACATTTAATATAAGACTTTTTTCGAAACTTTGTTTCGGCTTTTGCTGGAATTTTTAATTGAGATCGGTTGAAAAAAATTGTTTCGTTTGAAAAACTAACTTCAAACGAATAAAATTGTTTGAAATCATTATTGCGGTCACAAATTCAACCAAAAAAAACAATAATTGAATTTTTAATTGCCCTAAAAGTGTTTATTTAACATACTTTTATTTGATATAATAAAAATCTCACATTCTACAAGAGAAAACAAATGGCCAAAAAGAACGTCTTGAAGAATTTTGGTTTATGTTTGTTTTAAATGAAACATATGTTTTTTCACGAAAAAAGGAAAAACCAATGTTTAAATAAGTTGTTAATTAAAGCAAAGCAAAAGTTCAAATTAAATCTGTAAAACTAAAATGGCAACATCGACAAGCGTGTGCACAGATCTTAACCTCCTAGTTTTATGGGTTTAAAAAGTTTTCTGCTGAGGAGTTTGAGTTTTTGCAACCCGTTATTTTTAAAGATGCGATGTTGGATTTTATTCGTGAAGCAATTTTGGCGACAAACAGAGGTATTTTATTTTTATCTTATTTTTTCTGTTAGTGCTTTTTATTCGATAATTTTAAAGCGTCTTGTCTTACTTTATTAAGCGCTCTTTAAACAATAGCTTATTCTACAAGTATTTGATTAGTGTGTAGTCACACACAATATTCATTGTAATCGTTATTGATATCTGTCTATTATTTGTAAATTGTCGTTTCTCATATGGCTGTTAAATACCGCAGGTAAAAGCACCAAAACTAAAACACTAACAACTAATTAAAAAATGATTACGCCAAATTTATTAAATAACTGTCCTTCGATCTTAATATCGTAAAATATAATGATTCTGGTTTCCCAGTTCGGAGCGTTATTGGATTGTAGTTTAGACTTGTTCTGAATAAGGTTTTTTTTTTAGTGTAGGAATAGGGTACAATGACAACTAGCGCCAATCATATGTATCGGAGCAATGGAGAAACAGCGAGCGACTAGTACATTTTACAGTTTTAAATATTTCAAATATTTATTGGTTCAAAATTTCGACCCCTTCCCTTCAAAATTTCTTAAATACTCCCTAATATTACAAAAACAAAAACTTTTTGTTGGGGATTTTAGCTTTTTGCCGCTTCGAAGGTACTGCTGGTGCGCTTGGGTTCCACTTTTTTAGATGTTTCAATTACAGAAAATGTTTCTGTTTAAAAGTTTGGAATGGAATTTTTAAAATTTATTTTTAAATTTAAAGTATATTTACAATTAAAACATTAAAAAAACCTATGTAGGTTTGAAATTACTTTCAAAAAACAAATTTTACCTTTATTTTTGCTAATTCGAAATCATTTTTCACGAAAATACTATTTTAGTGATGATTTCTATCTATTTTGATGTTTAATCAAAAAATCAAAATCTATTTAGCACAAACTGATATATTAAAAACTTTAACATAGTGAAACATATCATTGTGTAGCAATTTTAATTTATTATAGGTTTAAACTAAAAAAAATTAAAAAACTAGGATTTTTTCAAATTTTATTTTTTTGTGCCTTCTAGTGATGTTCCTACCCTCCAATATCATGCTCCGGAGCTCCTGCCATTTAAAGCAGAGGGAGCTCCGGAGCTCCGCGCTTTAAATTACCAATTTTAAATTTATTTAAGTTTAAAATACATTTAAAGCTACTTCATCCGCATTTGTAATACTATTTCTAGCGTTTTAAATAAGTTTTGAAAAAAATTTAATTTTCAAAAAATTTTTGACAAAATTATCTATGGAATAACTCCTTAATTATTTATAAAATTAGTAAAAAAATAAAGCGGAGCTCCGGGGGTTGCTCCGGAGCTCGGAGCTTCAAGGAACATCGCTAGTACCCTCTCTCGTACAGTAAAAAACGCTTATTGAAAACTACTCTATATACGTTACTGGCTTTGCGGTGAGTTTTCTAATGGTTAAAAATTTTGGATGGTTTTACTACATTTCCATCCTTTGTGTATTGTCAAAATCAGTAAGATGTCTGAGAGAGTAGTAATAGAGCTGTGTTATTGAAAATAGAATATTGTTGATAATTGTCAAAATCAGTAAGATGTCTGAGAGAGTAGTAATAGAGCTGTGTTATTGAAAATAGAATATTGTTGATAACTTGAGAGCTAAGTTTTGAAAAACACAAAAAGTTGATTTTGGTAAAACAAGCCAAGTAAATATAAGCTTCTTCTGTTAGCTAATGGTAACACCAATGTAACTAGATAGCATGCCTTAAAAACAAATGCTTGCTTAGCTTCGGTTTTAAAAATGATTTATCTAACTCAAAAACCTGAATTTATCTAATACAGTAGCTGGAAGATTTTAAATGCGATTTTCTCGAAAACTACTTTTTGGTAGATGGCTTCGTTTTCTTTAGTGGTGGCGATATGATGAAGAATTAAAATGTTGACGTTTGTTATAACTTTTAGTTGAAAATCTTGGTTATTATAAATTGATAATTATAAATCATGATAAATAGCATTGTTTTGATTGGTTATCATATATATATTCCCCAGTTTTTAGTGCACCACTCACGTTTGGTTCGCCTCCATAGCACAAAAATAAGGCAGAGGTCCGGAGCTCCTATATATTATATTGGAGCTCGGATTTTGGTAAAATAGCTGGTGTTTTCTTCACCAATTACCCTAGATGTTGCCGCTTATTTGACCGTGCGTTATGTATGTATGCGGTATTACGTTTCGTCTTTACTATTACACAAAAAATCGGTCACATTTACTACAAAATCAAAATAACTCTAACTCATAATGTTTTTAATACTTATGTATTAAAAAATAAAAAGAGTCACAGTTAAGAGTATTTTTTGACGATTTTGACACTTTCCGTTATAGTAACCACGATTTATTCTGCAGCTTTAGTGGGACTCGCCTACTGTAATTGAAAAACGCAAACATATTATAATCAAAACGATAACACAAAGAACTGCGTTTTGCGCCACTCCATAATAAACAATTACACCAAACTGGGACTAGGTGGCCCGACTGGATGTTCCGCCGATTCTGGAAAATAAATCGGGTATTTCGTCCCCTGGACAGCAGAATAAGTCACAACACAATGAGTGTGCAAATTGTGCAAGATTAAACTTCTTTACGTTATCATTATCACTGCGCTTTTCCAAGAGTAAAAAGATTCACGACTAACTTCTGTATTTTATTTGTTTATTTATTAATATTCGTATAAATTATGGGATGTCAAGAAAATATTTAAAAATGCAATATTGCCACATTAACTATTTATTTATTTAATCATTTACGTGTATTTTATGTCGATTGTGACTGGTTCTTCGGTAGCGTCGTGTAAAACTTGTGTATAACTAGTTATTATTTATTATGCGAGGCTAACTATGTGCCGCCGCCGTAAACACATTAATTGTAAATAAAAATTAAACCAGAATTATTAACTTTTAATTGTTGTTGTTGTTGAATAACCTGAAACTTATCTTCACTATGCAGATTATGCAAAGGGCAGGCGCTAAAACAAGCCAGGAGGGGCGAAAATGTTTCACCCCTATGGTTAAGACTCTTCGTCCAACATTAATAACGATGTTGGCAACCTTTACCGCTAGAGTGTTCACTACATGCAGTGTTCACCCATTCCGAGGTCTTTGTCTAAAGGATTTTTTAAGTCGCGCCTAATATTGATCTTACTATTTAACGTCGTACATGGTCAGTATAGGTGTTCCTGCAAGGCCAGTGCTACAAACTCCACACACAATAGAGCTGTATTTGTCCACTGGTTTGCTAGATGGGAAACTGCCATGTGTGGCCGACGTACAACAACAAACACTCTAGCCATGCCACGCTGGACACATTTCTATAAAAGAAAAAATCCAGCAACCAGGTTTTGGTGGTAGTGGAACCCGTAGGCCCGTTAGGTGCTGCCCGAAGGTCAGTACAGTCCTGGTGGCTCAATGGCACACTTTTAATTGTCGCACATATATTTAGTTAACATATACATATTGTAATATACCTGGAGCTTCCTTTATCTAAACTCCGGAGCAAAATCCAAAGCTCTGGAACTCCACCTTTATTGTTAACTAATTTCACAAATAAATAAAAAAGTAAGGTCATAAATTATTTTGGCAAAATTGTTTTTAAAATATTAAATTATTACACACAATAAAAATAGCCGTTAAAATTGTTAATAGAATAGTTTAAATCGTGTTTCATGTTTTTAAATAACTCCTTAAATTGTCTTATTTAGAGTCACTGCTCTAAAGATCCACTTTAAATCGCCAGAACTCCAGAATACAATATTGGAGGGTAGGAAATTTGACATATCATGTGGTATTTAAACTTAGAATATAATTTAAATTATTTTTTTAACATTTTTACGGCTATTTTTATAGTTTTTTATAATATAAAGCTTATTAAAAAATGTAGTTTGCAAAAAATTTCCAAAATAATCTATGACATTTTTTTTTAATTATTTAGGAAATTAGTAACAATATAAGGCGGAGTTCCAGAGCTCCGGAAGTTGCTCCTAAGTTTAAAAAATATATGGTTGTACATATTCCAGAAATTACGGTTGCTTACGTATATTTGAATTAATTATGGTTGCTTTTCTAGTTAAACTATATTTTCGTGCTGTAAAGGCGACCAAACTTGTGTTGCAATTTGTAAAAATATTTTTGATGGTTTATCTACATAAAAATAATCACTTTGACTAGTGTGTCTTGATTAGTGTGTGTAGTAGTAGTAGTAGTAGTAGTAGTCTTTGACTAGTGTGTCTTGATAGTATGTGTGCGGATTAATTAATTCATGTTTATCATAATGCAACCTCCCACCAAATGAAAATACAAAACTTATTTACATTTGTTTTATTTTGACATCTATTTTAACATTGAGTGTTTATTAATAATTGTGCTGAACACAGTTTGTTTAGTTTTGTGTAAATCTATTTTTTTCCAACTTTTGTTCAAACGTATATTTTATAGATTATATTTTGCGGTACGAGCTATAATGGCTTTATTTCAAAAAATATACATTATTTTCATCACGTGATAGTGCAAACTAGAAAAACACGTTATAATGTTATATATCGTTCATTTGCAGCTTTACATTTTATATTAGGCTGAAACGTTAATAAATGTCAAAATTATGCATGATATGTGTGGGTGTGGTAGTGTTACTGCATTGTATGCGCTTTATGGACAATGCAAAAGGCGCAAAACTTTGTTATTTGTATATAATTTTCATACTTTTATAATTTACGTGTTATTTGGTTATTTTCTATTTAAGTGTTTGTTGCATTACTTTTTTATGCTAATATATGTTTTTATTAATACTGACTGAGCATAAAACTTAAAAAAGAAAAAAGAGGGTGTTGCAAAAATTTGTGGAAGTAATGTATAATGCAAAAACTTACCTTGAAGGTTTTTTAAAACTAATTATCCAAAGATTTATGTATAGTTAGGAAGAGTGATATACACTATAATTACATTTTGTGCTTCTATAATTATTTATGTACACATTAATTTTAACAAATATTATAAATTTTACCGCTTTTTCTTGTGTCCATAAGTCTTTTGTCAGAGTAAAATTGCAAACTTACTTCTATGGAGTTTAGTAAACTAATTTTGCACCAACATGGTTTTTTAGTTCGGAATAAATCAACAGCAACACTATATAACGCTCAGTTTTTCTTTCCCTATTTTAAAGCCGTAATGAACGTAAAAAATTCCCCGCTCAAGTCTTTGCTCAAGTCTTTGCCCCAAAAAACATCGTAAAAATAACGAAATTCACCGAAGCGTACGGAATCCTGTGTGGAAATCCGCCATGCTAATTCGCATAACAATTTCAATTTTATTCTAATTTGCATAAAAATTTTAAATACACTTAATATGACCAAATCCACCAAAGCGCACGGAATCGTCACGAAGAAATCAACTATTTTAATTTGCATAACGATTTCAATTTGCGTGGGACTCCAGATCGGCTATTTAAAATCCGCATACAACCTTCCGTATCGCGTTGTGGAAAGACTGCTGTCGGAAGCTTACTGCCCTGAAAAAGGCGGTGGGGAGTGCATTCTCCCTTTTCAAAATGGTTTTTCCGCCCAGATTTGGTTCGGCGCCGTCAACTCCATGGGCTACGTAGGTCTCATTCCTGGACTTATCAGCGCACAATGGGGCTCAGACTTGATGGGTAATATTATTTTTAAACCATTTCTCATACATTATTACTGTTTATTCTTCTTATCTTAGAAATGTTTCTCGGAGCTCTATCCTTTTTTGCTAATTTACTAAATAATTAAAAAAAACTGCGGCTAAAATTAATTAAACTGAAATTAAAAAAGCACTTTTATAAATAAAATTACTATATTGCGTACAAAAGCAACTTTTTTTGCTACAAAACCAAGAAAATCTATTTTAAATTTGAAATTGGGCACCAAGTCTAAACATATTCAAATTTTTATCGCATCGGTTTAGTATTGAAGAAGTGGCTCTTTGCGGGCGTTATGGGAATATGGTTTGTGAAATTGCTCCGTTTAGGGTTAAGTAAGCTTTAGATTACTTATTTAAGGAACGTTTTTTTGAAACCAATTCCGTTTTATATAGCTAAAGCTCCGAAGTGTACCAAAAACATCGCTGGAAGTCATTTCTTATAAAATAAAGCTGCAAATTCTCTCAGTTCCAAAGTTTCAAAGTTTTAAATTCACTCAGGTATAAGTTCACAAGAATTAAAGGTTTTTTTGGGTGTTTGGTTGCTTGTATATCATTTTCTAACTGCTCCAAGTTTGTTAGTATTTAAAGTTGCGGGCTCAGATTTCCTAAAGATACAAGTTCCCTGGTTGGTAAGTTTTTCAAGATTCAAAATTTCTGGTCTCTAAGTTCATCAAGATCCTAGTTGCTTGCTGTCTAAGCTCCTCGGGATCCATAATCCTTAATCTCTAACTCCCTCAAGACTCAACTTGGTCTCTAAGTCCCTCAAGACTTAAATTATTTGCTCTCTAAATTTATCGGGATCTTACTTCCCTGGTCTCTAAGTCCCTTGGGATCCAAGTGTCCTGGTTTCTAAGGTACCATGTTTCAAAGTTTACTCGTTTTCTAGTTTTATTAACTTTTCTTTTAGGTCGAAGGGGATGCATGATTACGGCACTGGTCCCCACTTTCGCCGGACTCCTGACTGAACTGGGATCGTTGCAGTTTCCAGCCGGAGCGGCTCTCGTCCCGCTCTTAGCTGTCGCCCGTTTTTTGTACGGATTCGGCTGTGGAATCCTGATCGTCTCTGCTCAAATTTTTCAATGGGAAATCGTGTCCAGGTTAGCTTTTACAATTATTGTGTGTACTAAATAGGTATATAAATGGAATTCGTTAAATGCGAACGGATTTTAATGAAATTTCACAGAAAAAAAGCGTAACTAGCCAAAAATTTTAGTTTTATATATTTTTTCAATTCCGACAAGTAGTATATGAGTCTGACTATTTTTATGAACCGCGGTGTGGTTTTTTTATATTTAAAATGTGCTGCGTTTATAATCAACAATTAATTTTAGATTAAAATTAAATTTTAAAATGAAAACGAATCGAAACTAGTTCAAACCTTGTCTTGTAATCGGCGGCCGTTAAGATTAGCTTTAAGTGGTTTGTGATTTTTAATTCCATACCTGTTTTAAATTTTATTGTAATTGAATTCTGGTTACAGATGAATGTAACATGTAAAGGTTTTAATTTAATTTTATTACATAAATTAATACTCTAAATACATTTGACCGTTTTGACCGAGTTATTCAAATTTTAATTAACAAACCACAAAATGAACGAGCCGGCCATAATACCGGCGGCCTAGGACCGCGAAATTAAGTATTGTCTTTCTAAACTTTTAAACGAAGGATTGTAACTTCTGTTAGTCTTTAAAAGGCAGAAACCAGCAGTGGTGAATTTAAAAAAAAACAACACAAAATTATTATCCACACTTGCTGACTTTTTGGAAAAAATGTTTTGTTTTTTTTTTTCAATTCAATTTTATTTAAGTTTCAATAGTTGAGATTGAACCAAATTTAAAATTTTAGTTTTTGGCTACCCAGGCTTCCTATCCGAAAATTATTATTAAAATCTGCTGTGTTTATACGGCTATCTGCAAATTGGTGCGTAGTATTCAATTGGGTACCCGTCTCTTAAAGGTCACAAAAGTTGTAAGGACGTTCTTTGGAGGTTTCACGGGACTTTTAAGTTTGCTTTATATGTTGTTTCGTAATGTTGTATTGTTAATACGTCACCCAGATTTAAAACCGAATTAAAAGCTTAACACCTTTTATTTTAATGTTTGAACTAGGTTTTATTTACGATTAAGAGTTTAGTCCGAGAGTGGAGGAAGGAATTAGAAGAAACCGAGCGATAAATTCGCTTCATGTCGAAACGTTAAATTTCTAAAAAAAATCTAACTTTGCATGTATATAAAACATATAATGATTTTATCAAAACTCAACTTCGACTAAAAGTGTCAACAATTATAAAATTGTCATCTTCAGTCAGAAAAGTATATTTTTTCGTTTTTCAAAAATCCGTTTATGCATTTCTTGTTAGCCAATGTAAGGAAAACCTTTTGTGTTTTTCAAAAATATATTTTTGTTATTTAGACAAGGTAAAGAAAAAGCGGGCGGACGTTCCGTGGCTTTCATGAAATGCGGCTTGATCTTTCCTATTCTAATTCCGGGCTGTCTGTTGGCGTTTTCCGAGTCAACCTCTTTTCCGGGGGTGGCGCTGGTGTCGCTGCCGGCGGCCGCTCTCCTGCTATTGGCCGTTCTGCTCCTATTCATACCGGAGAGCCCGAGGTTCATCTGCCTGTACTTGCCGGAGTACAGGCAGAAAATGGAGCGAAGCCTGACATTTTATCAAGTGAACATCGTTTAAGAATTAACAGTTTGCAAACGGTTTTAGAATTAACACTGCAGAATGTTTAGAGTAGGTTTTATAACAGCCCGCGCAGGTTCACTATTTTTTTTTATCCCTCGCAAGTTTGTTTTAGCAATATTTTTTCGTGCATTTTTAACTCCTGCTCTTGTAAACAAAAAGTAACGACCCTGGTCAGCGTGAGCGCCATATATACAGATATATTACACATCTATTTTAACTTGCAATTAATTGTATTATTAAATTAACTATCATACACAAATCAAATATAATGCTTTTTAATTATAACCTTTCTGATCGAAAACTCTGACCAACCTTTCATTATAATTTTTATACAAACAAACTCTATAAAAGTTTATAAAATAAGTTGCAAAATATTTAGAGTAAATGTGTCATTGTGGCATTAAATGTCTTTTAGTTTTTTCTGCTATTTCGTGCATCGCTTTCGCACAAGGTGAACCACGGTGGTTTAAGTTTGAGCCCAAGAGGTAAATTTTATTATACACCCCAAAGGCGCAACCTCCTTGGGTCAAATTTAACCTCTTCGGTGATCCAACTTAAACAGCCCCTGGGGCCTATTTTATTAATACCACTGTAAATTTTCATTTTACAAATCTCCGCCTATTTTTTTGTAAATAGATAGAAAATTTACGACACAGAAATATTGATCAATTAGCGGAGAGGAGATGACGTGGCTGCGACTAATCAGCGCAAAGCATTGCGCGGAGATACTCCCCTGAATTACAAATAAAAAAACCTTTATTGTGTATTTTACAAAAAGTAGGTGGAGACTTGTAAAATGAGAATTTACAAAGGTTTTGATGAAACAGACCCCTGGGGTAATTTGCAACAGATATACAGACAAAACTTTAATCGTCGCGTTTAAAATTTAAACTAATCGCTTTAGTTTTTGACTAATTGTTCCCCCCACCCAGAGCTAAGTTTAAGATTGGACAGCTCAGGCGTGTTCTTTAGCTGCGTTTTATACGCTCTTTTTCGCCTTAAAAATCAGAAAGGGTTAATTATTTAGGGTCCAATGTTGTACCCGGAGTTCTACATCGACGACGTTCGGATGTCTCAAGTCCGGCTGCACTCAACCCCCACTTCCGGTGTGTTGAAATTGATCCGCGGTATTTTCAGCGCTACGAAGGAAACAAAAGCAGCATTTCGCAGCGTGTTCATTGTAAATAAAGAATAGTATAACGCAAACACTTTTAAATAAGCAAATTCTTAACTAACTATTTGTTAAACTGGGGGGAATAGGCAGGCGCAGAACGGATAGTGCAAACTGAAACGCTTTCAAATTTACACATTTTTGACTAATTATTAATTACACAAGGAGGAAAAACGGCTTACAGGAAATACCTTCGCAGCTGTTTCCTAAACCTAAGCCTACGTTTTCCTCAATCTAAGCGCAACCTAACAAACAAGCTAATCTTTATCAAATAATTGCGCGGCGAAAGTTTAGCTTGTTTTTAGGTGTCATCAAAGGTGGATAATTCGATCATCCGGGACAAAAGTGTGACACTCGTGTTTAACAAACGCGGCCATGCGAAAGATAACCAGCGGACGGACGAGTGTCATCGTGACGGACGGGTGTCATCGTGACGGACGGGTTTCATTGTGACGGACGGGTGTCATCGTGATGGACGGATGTCACGATAAATGTTTCAAATTGATGTTTTCAGAGACATTTAATCTTCCTATGTAGCTGGCTTCCAAAAATTTAGCTACGCATTGTCATAAAAATAATATGCATTTTTTAGCATAAATGAACAGAATAACAACAATAACATATGGAAGTCACAGTTTATAAAAGCTAGAGTTTGGCATAATAGTTTGCTTTATTAGCGTTCAGTCAGTTTTTAATGACAGTAAATAATAAAATATCACAAATTAAATCATTAAAGAGTATTAAATTTTTTTATTATATTCCAACTTAGTGATTTAAAAAAATAAACAAATAAAATTGTAGCTCATTAAATAATTAAATAATTAAATAATTTTTTTACAACATTCTTTAAAAAAATGAAAAAATAAATTAAACTAATAAACTGAAAACAAAATTTTTAAAGATGATTTTTTTGCTCTAGCCAGATTTGTTTGGAATTATTAGGCAGAATAAAATTATTTTAACATTTTTTTTTAAAATCACAGAGAAGATTTAAGAAAAAAGTGTTGGTTGAGTACGTCTTTTAGAAATTTATTGTTTAGAGACATCCTATATAAAGCACAGTTTATATAGCTTAGAACTTCTATAATAGGAATTGCGACAGTCGAGTAGAATTTTGAGTAGGGCGAGAGATTTTGATATCGCCATCTTCGAGTTCAAAACTCGATTCCCCTTTTAATTGAGCGTATTTTTTTGTTCTTGATTTTTGGACAAATTGATACAAATCTCTTTTTTAGCGGGTTTTCGCAGTATTTTTTTCACTAAAAATGGGTTTAAATTTGACCTTTTTAGGTTGGTTTAATTTGTGTCAAAGCTATGCACCAATAAAATATAAATTTTTATTACAGTGATACATTATTTGTTATTTATTCTTGTTTGTTAAGCATTTATTCTGTTTTATGTTATATATTAAACCTTTTGTCAAGCATACGGTATTAAATTGAAAAAGTGTTTGAAAGTATTCAGCTAGCAAAACAAAATCTCTTTGGAAACAGTGGTTTCAAAGCATTTATCGTGACACCCGTCCGTCACAATGACACCCGTCCGTCACGATGACAGCCGTCCGTCACAATGACACCAGTCCGTCACGATGACACCCGTCCGTCACGATGACACCCGTCCGTCACGATGACACCCGTCCGTCACGATGACACCCGTCCGTCACGATGACACCCGTCCGTCACGATGACACCCGTCCGTCACGATGACACCCGTCTGTCCGCTGGTTGTCTTTCGCATTGCGGCGTTTGTTAAACACGAGTGTCACACATTTGTCCACGAATGATCGTATTATTCAGCTTTGGTTTCAGTTATGCGTAGGAAAACGTAAACCTAGGCTTTGGAAACAGCTGCAAAGGTAAATTTTCGGAGATATTTCCTCTTTGCCGGAAAAACTAATAATTACATAAGGAGGAAAAAGAATGTGGAGAACAACGCCAACTTTTGGACTATTTGTTGGGCGAGAAAAAACATAGTCAGTTGTGTTAAACGGTTTGATAAACTTAAAATATACAATTGATTTCACCGAACGAGGTCAAAAATGCCCTAGCTATTAAGGCATTATATTCAAACTATTACTGGTATTCAAAATATACAAATTGACCATTTTTACATAAGTGAGATTAAAGTATGCAAAGAGCGTTCGCAATTGTTGAATCACCTTAATTCTTTGGTTGGAAAACCACGCAAAAATTACTGAAAGTACTATTACTGAACTGACTATTACACTATACGACCAATCAGCAGCGCATTACAAAATTTATTAGAAAAATAAACGATACCGTATGTAAATTATGTAAAACTCATTTATTATCAAGGAAATTAATGGTGACGAGAAAAATCACCATCAAAGTAGTGTAAAATCACCATGGAAAAGTTCACCATAACGTAGTGCAAATTCACCATAACAATCAGAAATGCTTTTGCAAACTAAAATGTGTTAAAAAACTAAGTTTTAGTCATAAAAGCATTAAAAATGTTTTAATTTTTTTCTTAAGCCTAATCAAAGCCCTAAAATCAAGCTAAATTTTATCATGATAAAATTTTGTTGCATTTTCCAAGTGTTAAAGATTAAAGGAAATATTGCAAACGTATTATATTTATGGTGAATTTACACCATCTTAAGGTGATTTTGTAACGTTTATGGTGATTTTAGCCTATGGAGAAGATGTCCATGGTGTTTTTATAAGGACCCAAATTAATGCATTAAATAGCCCAGATAATTTGCATTCTAGAGATATAAGTAGCTATTACGGTAGTTTCTTTCAGCGTTAACCGTATTATAAAAAAATATGGTAATCTTTGTCTAAACTTAATGTGTGAGAATGAAACTAAAAATACGTTTGTTTTTATAGCAAAATATTGACAAAAAAATTATCAAAAAATATCAAGCAAGAAATTTTTAATTTTGTTTTATAAAACAAATTATTTTTTCTAAAAAGATTGTAATAAAACTATAAAAATATGAACAAAGGTGTTATATATTCTTGGTACATCTAACGGAAGGTTTAATCTTCGGTCCCTTGGTGACTTTGTACAGCACAACATTTCTTGTTGAAGGAATGGGTTTGGATTACAAAACGGCAGCTTTTGCATTAACATTTATTTTCTTTGCAGGATTCGTCTTTAAAATTTTCGATATGACTGTTTGGAAAGTAATTTGATGCTGATTTTTAAGATTTTTATTCATTTACTTGTTTACTTTTTGTTTTGCTAAAAAAAACCAGGAAACTACACAAGCTTGTTAGCACTGCACAAGCAAAATATATGACACAAATATTAAAGATATTGCATATTTCAATGCAGTAAGTTTAAAATTGCAGTGGGCAAAAAACAATTTAGTTAATAAGTTTTTTTCGACGATTTAATAACCCCTGCTATTTTACTCCAAAGCATTTAAAAATCTAGTTATACTTTTTTTGTTCTATTTTTTTACATTTAAAAAAGGTTTTACAATTTTCCTTTATTATGCAAAAATATGTTCTAATGCAAAAATAAATTACATTTTGCAAAACAACTAACGTAACAATAGCTGCAAAAGGAATCATAGTAAATAACCGATAACGGTTAACAAATTTTAAAATACAGTACACAGAGCTTATCTTCTAACTTCTGCTTTTTAAACAAAAACGACTAACGGCAACTTACACTGGAAAATAGTTGCCTTGTGTGCGGGTAGGTCGGAACAAAGTAATGTACTAATAAACCTTCCGACATTCGAGGCAATTTATATTAAAACAATACCTTCTAAACTGCTTTTTAAATACGTCCAAAAACACTTTGAAACTGATCTTTTTGAATAAGCCAAAAAGCCAAAGACCAAAAAGTTTTCCGTGCATGCTGGTAGGTTTCGAAGTACATAGCAGGCGCAGGCGGCTTAAGCCCGGTCCACACTGTGTGGCAATGCCACCGGTGGCAATGCCACCGCGAGGTGGCATTGCCACCGCTGTTGTGTCCAACGTTAAACATAGGACGTGTTCACACTGAGGTGGCATTACCACCGCTGTTGTGTTCGATCCACAACTCCGTCACCGGTGGCAGCTCTGTCAAAAAAAAAAACAAAAAAAAACGCGTAGGAACGCGCGCATTGTTGAAAAAAAATCAATGAAAAATATTACGGTTTTAACAAAAAAAAACGCGTGAAAACGTGTGTGCATTGTATAAAAAATAAAAAAAGTACTCTGGTTTTATTGAAAAACTTAATTTTTTTTGAAACAAATGATTTTTTATAAAAGAATAAATTTTAATTAGGGTAACTGACTTAATTTAGGCCTGCAATCTTTATTTTTTGAATAAATTTTTTGGTTTTATCAATTAATATCCGCGAAAATAAGAGCTATATGTATTCCAGGCAAAAGAAATTCGACACTATATCAGGAAGAAACCTCTAAAGGGCCGAAAAAGGCGCGGCCATATCGGCCACCACAAAAAACGTCCAAACAGCCACGCCAAAACGAACAAAAAATTTTTGAAAAGGTTTTTCTTTGGTTTTGTTCTTGCTTAACTTAATTTTTCCTGTTTGCAACTTTAATGTTTTAAACACTTTAAATAATTATTTTATAAAAAAATAAATTTTAATAATGGTATTTTTTTTTTTTTTTTTTGGGGGTCTTCCCCCCCACCAAAAAACCACCCACCCCCCCCCCCCCCCCCTTTACGATTTTTAAACACACGTAAATAGTATGAAAGAGAGCTTAAATACGAATTAGCAAGTTATATGCAGTAATAAACGATTTGCGAATTTTTGCGTAGTTTCTAATATTAAAATAGGATGTATGTTGGGACGGGTCATTAAACAATCTAAAAAATCATTTATGTTTAATTAAAAAGAAAACTTTTAAATTTTTTTCTGTGAAAACAAATAATCAAATTGAGCAGGAGATATCCGAAAATAGTCATGATTTTACAGTCTCATTTCTTGAACTAAAGCGTGGAGTTCTGTCTGCTGTTCGCGCCACTGAAAATAGGACGTATCCACTAGTGATGTTTCTACCCTGCAATATTATGCTCCGGAGCTCCGGCCATTTAAAACGGAGGGAGATCCGCCCTTTAATAAGCGATTTTAAGCTTATTTAAATTTGAAATTCATTTAAAATTACTCTATTTGCATTTTTTTAAATTATATATTTTTTGTTTTAAATAAGTTTTGAGAAAAATTTAGATTACAAAAAAATTTTGACAAAATAATATATAGAATCGCTCTTCAGTGATTCATAAAATTAGTAAAAAAAAAACAAAACAAAAATAAGGCGAAACTCCGGAGCTCCGGGGGTTGCTCCAGAGCTCCTAAAGAGAAGCTCTGCTCCGGAGCTCTGGAGCTCAAAGCTCAGGGGAACATCACTAGTATCCACCATCTTTTGCAAGTTTTTTTTTAATTTGTTTTTTTTCGAAGTGCAAGCAATAGAAGAATATTAATGAATATCTTCAATGTATTTAGAATCAGAAACTAAAAAAGTGCAAATTTTTTTAGCTCTACACGCGAACGAAATCCCGGCATTGCGTCTCCAGCGGTGGCAATGCCACCCCAGTGTGAACCTAGCGGTGGCAATGCCACCGGTGGCATTCCCACCGGTGGCGGTGGCATTGCCATCGGTGGCATTGCCACCTCAGTGTGAACCGGGCTTTATTGTTTGTTATAGAACTCTAGCGAGCAGAACATATTCTTTCAAATTTAAAAAGGTTATTTGAATACCAAAGATAAGATTACTTCAAGAGTTTTAAAAAGATTAAACATTATACCTTATCTCCTGAGCACCTCCTTAGCAATGTGGTGTATTTAGTCAATTAGATCCATAGGTAAAAAATAATTCGGTAAAATTTTCGATTTATAAGTTGTTAAAAATATTAATACGTAATAAAATAGTGGTGTTTAACATAAAATATATTAGAGTCCGTATCCGTACGTCTTTCTAAAGATCATCATTATTTGTTTCTTAAACGTATGGAAAAACATGTTTTAATACACATTTTACTCATGCATAATTGTTTAGAATTCGGAAAGCAAGCTCCAGATACTATTGTGCGGTGGTTTGGTTTTGATTTCTTTCGCTGGTTTGTTTGGATTGAGCTTAAAGGTCGGTGAGAAAGTTTTTTTACAGTTATGTTTAGGTGTTTAAAGAAATGTAAATTAATTTCGAATTCAAGACTAATTTTAAACCTATATAAAGGGATGTTCCCTGGAGCTAGGGTTTTCAGAGCTCAAGTGTGTGAAGCACCTTTTAAGCTCCAGAGCTCCAAACCTCTGCGTTATTTTATGCACTCATTTCATAAATAATTAACAAGCATGTAATCCTGTATGTTACGTTTTGTAAACTAATTTGTTTCAAATTTGTTAAAAACAAAAAAATTTAAAAAAAAATTTAAAATATATTTTATTTAGTAGTAAAAAAGTATTAAATTACCTATTTAATGGGCGGAGGCTCGGAGCGTTTCCGTCTTAAATGACCGGATTTTCGGAGCATTATGTTGAAAGGTAAAAACAAATCAATAAATAAATAAGCCATACCAGTCTTTGTGTTAAAGAAAAAAGCGCAAAGGCTGTTTAGGCGAAATCTAAAAATTGTACATAAAAAATAAGTCTGTCCGCCCAAATCTAAAAATTTACTATTCGTGTTGACTTTAAAAATATATCATTTCAAAATATTACTTTTGATTGAAAGTTAAAAAAAGAGTCTAATTTGTTATAATTGTTAAATTATATATGACTGACCTATTTGGACATGAGGAGACCAATTATGATTGTTCGGTTGTGAAGTTTAAAAAACTAATTGGATTGGAACATAGATTTTTTTAAACCCCGCCTTTTTCACCAAATAGGCAAAAAATAGTGAACTGTAGCCTTTAAAGATTGTCATTTTTGTTTTCGAGTTGAATGTAATTGGATATAATTCTTAAAAAAGGCATTGAATATTTCATAATAAACTGTTTTTTTTCTTCAATTTTTGGAATTGTTTTCTTGTTATATAGAAAATTAAATAGAACACTTCATAGAGTTCACCTAGGTTTAATATTCCCATATATTATTTAGTTATAAACAGGTTTATCATCTGCTTAAATCTTTGCGTTTTCTGATAATGGGACGCAAAATAGAAATCACGTCGTCTTGCCTCTCAGTGTTGGTGAATCTGACGGCGAGCAGGTGAGCCTCACACAGTTTATTATTGAGCTGCAGCTACGTGCTTAACGTTTGCGTTAAAGACGCGGTTTTTGACCCGAATCGTCAAAAAGGGTTAAGGAATTATGGTGAAATAATTTAGGTCGAGCTAATACCTTACAGTCAATATTTATCAACCAGTTTGATAGCGGTGGCTGTGTTGGCGTACCAGTTGGGTTTCGGCTCCTTAGCCGGCAAACTGGCCTTTACCAGTTTACCCCAGCATTTCAATGTTTCAATGTCGGTATTAGCCTTTTCCGTCGGGTTTTCTTTCGACGCTCTGTTGGTCGTATCTATTCCTGTATTTTATACAAAAATCGGTAAGTGAAAAGCGAGGTGTAATTTATTTCGCTGTTTATTAGGGTAACTGATTTAATTCGGCCAGCGTTAGTTCCAGCCAACTGATGTTATTTTTGCCATGCGCAAAGTTTTGTAATGAACTGTGCATGGCTAGATAGAACACCATGTACTGATCTTCATGTATTTAATTAAATCACATAATTTTGCGTATGGAAAGCACAATAGTCAGTGGCCAAAATTAAAGTTGGCTGAATTTAATATAAAAGAAAGCAAAAAAGTGGAAGAACGTAAATATAACCCAACATCTTTTTACTTTAACAATAATATAGAATAATATTATTAACCACGCAAAAAATAATATATGAAATAAAATACTATACTATAAACGCGCATTATAACTATAAATTTAAACATAAGACGAAAAAATACTTTTCGCCTTTAAATTTAGATTCGGATTTTTTCATCCCCAATAACCTGAGGCGAAAGCGGGGCTCATCAGCGAATACAAAGGCCTCAGTTTAAAGGGTAACGCGCAACTACACAATTACAATTAAACGCGAATTGATATTTAAATTTAATTAAAATTCAACTTAAAAATAAGTACATTTTTACCTGTTGGTCCGTATACCTATCGATTTTACTCCAGCAAACTCCTTTATCGACCATCCGTTCCTGAGTTCGTTTTCTTGATCCAGAAAATACTAAGAAATTGAGTCATTGACCCTACATTTTGTACGGTTAAATTGTATGAACCGAGTGAAAACAATTTAGCTGCATTTTGCCAGCTCAATTTTTTTTAAAACAAAAAAACAAAAAATAGTATCATAGCCTAATCGGCACAGGAAATAGCGTAAATCAATGATTACTGTAGTATTTTTTTCTTTTATGTCATTGAATTAAGAAAAAAAACTTAGTAAAAAAAAAAACATCAAAAAAGTCATTCAAAAAATGGCGGTTAAAAATATTCAAGTTTTTAGGATACGGTCACTTATTAATTAGCACTCCCTGCTTTCATCTCTATGATTTCTCAAATACAATCATTTATAAATCATTAAGGTCTCTCCGGACAGTTTTCTTAAGTAGGGAAAATCGCAATTTTTGACCTACGAGATTTCGTGAAATACAGAAATATTTCCATAAAACTAATTATTATGAGTGTTAAAAAGGCAAAAATACCACGATTATAAAGTACACATTTATTATATTATTGACAGTTGTTGAAATAACTGATATTAAAAATCAGATTCCAGTGAAATTTTTTTAAAAACCCTTAAAAATATGCACTATTCATTATTTATTAGAGAAATACATTCAATAAAGAGGCATTGTTACCCTTTTTCACGTATGTAACAACAATGTCCGGCCAAAGGCCGCATGTCCGGCCAGAAGCCGCATGTCGGGCCAAAAGCCGCATGTCCGGCCAGAAGCCGCATGTCCGGCTAGAAGCCGCTTTTCCGGTGTCGCGGGATATCTTTTCCCCCCTTCTTTTTCCCCCGGAAGATCTATCCCGGTAAAAAGCCGGGATAGTTTTTCCCTCTGGAGAACCATCCCGCTAAAACACCGGTTAATTCTTTCCCCCTCGATAATTTCTTTCCTCCCCGGAAGGACTATACCGGTTAAAAACCGGGATATTCTTTCCCCCCCTTTTTTTATAATGTTGTTCGTTTGTTATGAATTTTAGCTTGGTTTTAAGATTTTGCTTAGGCTGCATGGGTTTTATTTTACTAATTTTATGAATTTATGAAAGTATCATGATAACAAAATAATCATTTTAATTTAATGAAGTGTTTTTGAAGAATGCGCAGAATTAATATTATAAACTTTATGTAAATTTTTGAAGGGGGGAAAGAAAATACCGGTAAAAACTTTCCCCTTGATTATAACGCTAAAATAGAAAATTGCAAACAAACTTAAAATCGTGAGTAAATATGTTTTAATGGAATTTATTTCACAAAAATAGGTATTTGAGCTAATAAAGGTACAGCTATTCAAATTATTTTTTAAAACTCTAAGTTCATATGATTTTAAAATTATAAAGCATGGGGAAAAATCTATCCCGGTATATTCTTTCCCTCGGGGAAAGAATTTACCGAAGGGGGAAAGAATATCCCGGGATAGTTTTTCCGGGGGAAAAAATTTTTAGGGGGGAAAGAATATCCCTTGACACCGGCCAGAAGCCGCATGTCCGGTCAAAGGCCGCATGTCCAGTCACTAACAGTTCGAACAAAGCAGAATTAAATTACTAAACAATTAATTGTCAGAAAAACATGTAAAATTACAAAATAATAATTAAAAAATTTTATAATGAATAATTTTTAAGTAAAAGAGAGTAAACTTTTGGAACAAAGTTTGAAATTTCTACAGAATGAGAATTAAACAAGTTTTATTTTTATTAGCTAAAATAAAACACGTCATTTTAAAACAAAGACTATAAAAACTGTCATCAAAAGCAAAAAACTTAGAAAAGCTAAAACTATGCTTAGTAATCCTAGAATGTAATGAAACCCCAGAATAAGAAGAATCACTGGCTGAACTACTTACAGCACGCTTATGCTCAGTAAAATGAGTCAAACAGTTTCGTTGGGTACGAACAACATAAAAACAGTCACAGACATCACATTTTAAAAGATATACTACGTTATTACTGGTCAATTTCTCAGACGGAGATGACTCATTCCGGTAAAACAAAAGTGAACGTATGGAAACAGGCGAGCCGTAAAATGTTTTAAACCCTGCGTTATCAAGAATGCGCTTTATACTATAGGAATTTTTACGAAAAAAAGGGAGAATGAGGTGTAGGGGCACAACCTGATTTGAGTCTCGAAATATCAAAGAATTCGGCCACCAGCTCACTAGGATAACCATGTTTATTAAAAAATATTATATAAAAAATCAAACTCCTCTTTAAGTAAAATTATATTAGTGCAGTACTGCAGCGCGCGTAGTTTTAAAGTGTTAAATGTGCCCGAAGTTAGTGTTGTGATAGTTAGCCAAAAACCAAACTAGGTAGTTAGTTGGGTAGTTAACTATTTTAAAAATTATAAGTAAGTAGTTAAGTAGGTAATTAAAATTACAAGTAGGTAGTAAGTAAGTAGTTAACTACTTGAAATTTTTGAACTAGGTAGTTAAGTATTAAGTAGTTAAGTAGGTAGTTAAATAATTAATTTTTTAACTAAATATATATTTATATTAGTCTAAGTGTTGGTTCATATTATGTAAAAACGTCCTTTGGACAAAGTCCAAAAGACAAAGGACTTTTTAACAACTTTAATAATTAACTGTGTCCATATTTCATTGGTTTTTTGCCAGTTCTTTATGTTTAACAATACTTATGAGATGGCTAGACAGATTATATCATATAGTTGAAATTTAAGAAGTTGTTTACAAATAAAAATAATTCATTTATAAGTAAACTTATGTTTTGCTAACGTATTTTGCAAGCTCACATATATTTCAATAACTTATTCAAAAAAGTTTGGTATTTTTCGTCTGTTTTATTGTATAACGGTGCTGATTTGTTAGGGTTCACAAATATATCTAAAGTTTTGGTCGGATTATTTTTGTCATATCACTTCAGTTTTTCCTGGTTTCTTGCAAAAACTTTCTTTTCTTTATCTTTGTACTTGAATTTTATATAATTTTTAGATGACGTAGCATATATTAAATCAAAAGTACTTAAGATTTACACAAAATACAATTAGATTTATGAGTAAACAGTTAACCAAAAAATAATCCCACACAAGATTCAACTCAACACATAACCTTTTTGGATTTTAAAAACCCACTTGAAGTGGATTCAAAAAAAGATGATATATTTAAATTGTTTGTCTCATTTATATCATCTTCTTGGACAATTTAAGCGGGAGAGTTCAAATTATGTTTAAGTTCAATATCAATTTATTACAAAATTATCATTGCTTTTAAATAGCTTCTTAACTAAAACATTTTTTAAATCGTACATTGGAATCATAATAATTATGATTATATTTAAAAAAAACTATTTTTTGTGTTTTTGAATTAAAAACCTAATTAAAAAAGAAAAAAAAATTGCATTGTACTTTTAACTAAAGTATATAAAAACAAGGAAACAGATTTTTGTTTTATTTGAACTAAAAAAGGCAATTTAAGTTTGCCTTATTATTATTGTAATTCAATTCCGAAGTATATTGATTTGGTATATGAAACATTTAAAATGTAGCGGTTATAGTGAGTGGGCTAAATAGGAATGTACACGAAGACTAGAATTCATGGGTAAACCAAATTTTAATAGACTTAAGAAAATCATGAAACTCGCCTAAAAATGCATTTAACAAAAACTCGTGGTCATCTTTGTCCGAGAAAACGGCCAGTAATAACGTAGTATATCTTTTAAAATGGCCAGTAATAACGTAGTATATTTTTTAAAATTCAAAAGTCCTTTGGACAAAGTCCAAAGGACAAAAGTCCTTTGGACTTTGTCCAAAGGACAAAAGTCCTTTGGACTTTGTCCAAAGGACAAAAGTCCTTTGGACTTTGTCCAAAGGACAAAAGTCCTTTGGACTTTGTCCAAAGGACAAAAGTCCTTTGGACTTTGTCCAAAGGACAAAAGTCCTTTGGACCTTGTCCAAAGGACAAAATCCAAAGGGAAAAGTCCAAAGGGAAAAGTCCAAAGGACAAAATCTAAAGGACAACGTATTCATACTTTTGTCCATTGAGCTTTTCCCTTTGGATTTTGTCCTTTGGACTTTGTCCAAAGGAGAAATTCTAAGTAGCGTTCATACTTCATCCAAAGGAAAAAGTCCAAAGGACGTTTTGGCTTTTATAAAATTGTCCTTTGGACTTTTTCCAAAGGACGTTTTGTCATAAGTATGAACCAGCCCTAAGTTTCTTGCTTTTGATGACACTTTTTATAGTCTTTGTTTTAAAGAGGCGTGTTTTATTTTAGCTAGTAAAAATAATCCTAACTTGTTAAATTCTCATTCTGTAGAAATTTCAAACTTTGTTCCAAATGTTTACACTCTTTTACTTAAAAAATTTTACTTAAAAAATTACACTCTTTTACTTAAAATGACATGCGGCTTCTGGCCGGACATGCGGCTTTTGGCCGGACATGCGGCTTCTGGCCGGACATGCGGCTTCTGGCCGGACATGCGTCTTTTGGCCGGACATGCGGCTCGAATAAGATTTTATGATGCACGCTGCTACAGACCGCTGTGACATACCTTTATTAGATTATCCACCTTTGGTAAAAGATAAGAAACGCCGCTTGGCATGCTGTTAAAACATACTTTTTTGAGTTTTTTTCTGAAAATTTAAGCGCTCAAATTTTTTTTATGATGCGTTGAAAGCGCGCGGTTTTTGCGGTTTTTCTCCAAATTAATATACTGCAAAAAAGATAGGTTTTGTTTTGCTTCCTGCTCGACTTGTGTACGATTTGGTCATATTGTTATATATCAAATGCCCGCCGTTTTTTATCCCTTACTTTTGACCTTAAATTTTTTGGGGGGTTGACCCCCCGAGGGCTAGGGGTGGCCAAACACAAATATCGAAAATTTATTAAAAATTTTTTTTACAAAACCATCAAAAATGTAAAATTTATCACATATGAACAAATTATGATATATCCTTTTTGTGTAAAAAACCTAATATTAAGCTCACAATAAGCTGTCAAAAATGACGAATTTAAAATTTGCAAGCATTCCAAGCCCGTATTCTGGCCGCAAAAAATCTCTAAATTTAAAAATTTTACAAGAATAAAAAACTTTAAAAGATTAAGTTTAATCTTTTTAATTTATTTTGTTTTAAACTATTAGAAAGTGGTCCAAATAACCCCATGAAAACGCAACATAAATATTCATTAAAATTAGAAAATACTTCCATACGTCATTCAAAATTTTTTTATTACGTCATAATTGATGATTTTTATTGGTTCTTCCGCAATTAAAATGACGCAATTCAGACCATATCGCGGATTCAAACGTTTTTACGAAAGAGCATTACTTCAAAAAATTACATTTGGATATTGGCAAAAGTTGGGAGACATAGTTATTAGAATTTTGTTTTTGTGTTGACAAAAGGGGAAACATGTTTGCAAGTAAAAAACACTTAAAAAATGGCATTTTTTAGCTGCAATATTTGGCAATTTCGTGGTAGGATTTTAACTTTGAAAATATGTTTTCCTAACAAAATAACCTGAAAATTCGAACAAAATAAACTTTTAAGGCTTATTTTTTGGAAAAGTTCTTTAATTTAAAGGTTTACTGCTGCTAGCATACGGGTTTGGAATGCTGCCAAATTTTAAATTCGTCATTTTTGACAGGTCATTGTAAGCTTAATATTAGATTTTTTTTACACAAACGATATATCAAAATTTGTCATATATGATAACTTTTACATTTTTGGTGGTTTTGAAAAAAATTTTGAAAAAAATTTTCGGCATTTGTGTTTGCCCCTTCCCCAGCCCTCGGGGGGTCAACTCCCCCAAAAAATCTTAAAGTCAAAAGTAAAGGATAAAAAACGACGGACATTTGATATATAACAATATGATCAAAATCACATGACACGTCGAGCAGGAAGCAAAACAAAAGCTATCTTTTTTGCTGTGTATTAATTTGGCGGAAAATCGCGAAAACCGCTCGGTTTCAACGCATCATAAAAAAATCTGAGCGGGCCGATTTCGCTTAAATTTTCAGAAAAAACCCGAAAAAGTATGTTTTAACAGCATTACGAGAGGCCTTTTTTATCTCGTTCTAATAAAAAAGTTTTGATTTTTTTGGGACCAGGTTTTTTTTCCCCGCATCGACCGTAGTGATGTCATCATGGAGAAAAAATTTTTTAACCTTTTCAAAAAATAGCCAAAAGTCTGAGCTATGCTCCGATATATGTCATGTACATATTCTACCTTGCCTTATGGAGATATGGCCTTCAAATTTTGAGTTTTGTCTCCAGTCCGCATTATTTTTGTTTAGACTATAGTGCTTATGAAAAAGGAGATCTTTCATTCATTGGAGATTAATTTTTTCGTAAGCACTAATTGGCTATAAGTGATTTTATTAGCTCCTCCCACAACTATTCCCACAGAGCAAAACATATATGACGTGATCACGATTACTATATGATATTTTGAAGGTCCTTAAAATCCTAACGTGTTTTATATAAATCTTCTCAAAATCTTTGTGTACATCGAATTAACCATCGTGATTTTCCATAGAAAAATGTCATCACTCTATACACAGTGGCATGCGGCGTCTCCATACTTTATCTGGCTGGCTTTGTTTTGACCTTGGCTCTTGTTTTGGCGTGTTCTTCTTCTATTTATTTACAAATTAGCTTTAATTAATTGTTTTTAGGTTTTGGTTATGCACTACCGTGGATTATTCTTCTCGTTTTTGTGGGATTATGTTATGTTTTCGCCGCTTGCTTCTTGCCGAAACCGAGACATGGGATCAAAGTATGACGTTTTAAAATTTTTTATTTTTACTTAACATCTTCTGATTTTTAAAGCGAAAAATGCGTCTTAAGCCCCGATGATAACAGTGTCAGGAATGCTTAATAGTAAACTTCGCGTATTTCACTTTTCTCGCGGCCGATAACATCTCTTAGTAACGTTGAAAAGTCTAAAGTGGTTTAAAATTGCTTTTAACACTCTATGAAAATCAGAAATGGTTAACATAAACAACTGTTGTCAGCCATACGACTACTGTTTGTGTTTAACATCATGTCCGAGCAGAAAAATTTTTGAGGAGAAAAAGGATTTAAAAAAACTTGACAACTCAACATTATTCAATACTAAGCTGCGTCTTCATTCATACTTTTTACTCTGTCATCGTGTCCCCTGCTAAGACCAAGATGTTCTTTCAGTCTGAATTTTTGTCAGTGACAAAGATTTTGGGGTATTTTTGGCTTGCCGGTGACAAACGCGAACGGACATTTACTAACTGCAAATTATCAGCAAACGCACTTTTTATGCTTTTGCGAAATTGTCTGATACTATTTCACTCAGAGTCTTTAAAGGTGCGGTGCGGAGTCAAACTTTTTGTCTTTGATTTTAATAATTTTTTTTGAAAATCTTACCCCTGTCTCCATTCGCTCAAAAATTTCTTTTTAACGAAATATCTCTATTGGTTCAGGAGTTATGACCCCTCCCAAAAGAGTGCGTTTTTCGACAATTCTGTACGTGAAAGATTGCTCAATGGGTTTAACGATTTTCGTTACAAATTATTCACTCAAATAAAGCGGCTATATTCTACTTTAATTTGATACCTTTATCGTTAAGATTGGTTCAGTATTTGTCGAATTATTGTGTTTCCCGTATAAAAAACCCGCGATTTTTTGTTAAAATTGTTAAAATTGTTAAAAACACCAAACGACGGTGTCGCGGGATTTCTTTTCCCCCTTTTTCCCTCCGGAAAGACTATCCCGGTAAAAAGCCAGGATAGTATTTCCCCCCGGAAAAACTATCCCGCTTAAAAACCGGGGTATTCTTTCCCCCTCTTTTTTATATTGTTGTTCGTTTGTTATGAATTTTAGCTTGATCTTAAGGTTTTGCTTAGGCTGCTTAGGGAAACTAAGGTTTAAAATGGTTAAAGTATAGTTCATGGGTTTTATCACAATACTTTTATGAATTTATGAAGATATCATGATAACAAAATAACCATTTTAATATAATGACGTGTTTTTGAAGAATGCGCAGAATTAATATGATAAACTTTATGCGATTTTTTGAAGGGGGAAAAGAATATCCCGGGATAGTTTTTCCGGGGGGATTTTTAGGGGGGAAAGAATATCTCTTGACAACGGCAGTGATTTTATGAAGTTTGCCCAACTTTTTTTCCTTCACTTCATGGTTTTCGAGAATTTTTTCTATGAGAAACGCAATATTTCGACAAATACTGTACCAGTTTTAACGATCAAGGTATTAAATTAAACTACAAAGTATAGCCACTTTCTTTGAGTGCATAATCTGTAACGTAAATCGGTATACTCATTGATCAATCTTTCACGTACAGAATTGTCGAGAAACGCAATTTTCTTTGGGGGGTCATGACTTCTGGACCAATACAGATATTTTGTTGAAAAAATTTTTGTGGGATATTGGTGGCAGTGGTAAGGTTTTCACAAGAAATTATTACAATCGAAGACAAAAAGTTTGACTCCCCACCGAACCTTTAAGAGAATTAGAGCTGTCAAAAAGTTTTGAGGATTTGAATTCGTGAAAAACAGAACGTGGAACCGAAAATTTAAAAAAAATGTTTTAAGTAAGGTTTTGCTTAGGTTCAGGTATAACCTTAGGCTTAGGCTAAACTTGTACTTTATAAGTAATTAGGGTTATGTCTAAGAATTTCAAAGTCCTCGTCTAGGTTCCAAGTTCGGGTTGCAAGTTCCCTCTGCTCTAACGACTTTAAATTACTTTACCGGCCACACGGAATACCTTCATTATCATGCCAGAATGAGACACAATTCTTATAAAAATATCTATACTGTGATTCTTTTTAAATTTAAACAGCACTTCATTAACTAAACAATCAGTCACAATCGCGTAGTATTTTATAATGACTGTGGCTTATTTTACCGCAGTGACGACGATTCCATTTTATTTAAGGACGTTCCCCAGTTCAAAGGCGGTACGGACCCCTGGGGCAGAAAGTTCAATGTGGAAATCGGTGGCGGAAGTCAAACCGGAAATAAAATCCTCCGGAAGCGCTCCCAGAGCTCCGACCCCAGCCGGACCCGACGAACCAAACCCCCCAGAAAAAGTCATCACGAAAGTTTGGAAAAAATACCGGTTCCGGACAATGTTCTCGGCTTGCCCAGTTACATCAGGTATTAGATTTTTTAACTTTAGAAACATAAAGCAGATATTTGGTTTTATTAAAATCACCCAAAGTACAGTTTTTAGTTATTTTTTTCAAGAAATTAGGATATTATGATTTACTGTTTACTTAAGAAAATAAAAAAAATTGAATACCGGCTTAGATAATATTCTTGGGTTCCCCAGTTACATAAGGAATAGTAAATAAAAGGTATAGAAGTGCTGTTATGATGAGATATTTTGAAAGTCTACTGTTATAAAAACATAGGCCGTTGTCACTTTTTACAGTAGAGTTGCACATTTTTTTTTTTTTTTTTTTAATGATCAGATAACAGAATTAATTTTATACTAAGCATAGTCTATGCATAGTTTAATTCATAATAATAATAATTAATAATTTATAATAATATTAATTCATAATAATGCTATAATATACGTATATTTTATTAAAAAAATCATATTTTTTTCCAGATCAGCCTCCCATTCAGCGAGGCCTTCCAGCGGGTCGAGTTCATGCCCCGGCACTCCGTCTCCCCGGCCCTCGCCCAGGGCGGGGCGGAAACGCCAGCCGGACCGCCGCCGTAAAAACAAATCCGAGGCCGGTCAGTTCGGACATCAGTTGGAGCTCCCGTCGGCCGTCAAACACGCCATCTCCAACCCGGACGTATCCACTAGGCGTATGAAGTAAACGTGCCAATTCATAAGGCCGTGGCAAGTAAACGTGTCAGCCAGTTGGCGATGATAAGGGAAGGGCGTCACAAGTAAACACGTCAACTTGCTGACGACGGGACAATATTAGCAAAAAACGCTGAATTTGACAGCCGGTTGGTCCGTATTCTGTATTATAAGATGTGCGCAGTGCGCACTGCGAAGCATTGAAGCGATGATTTAAACACAATAGTTTAGCTCAGGACTTTCTTTCTATTATACACTGATATCATGTTTGTACCAGTTGGCTGTCAAACCAACTGACCTTAATGATTTACAGTATCTAATTGACGAACATTAAAATAACCTAAAATTTTCAGCACAAACGGTTTAAATTTAAAGATTAAATATCTTTTTTTAAGATTTATCAAATTACTTAATTTTGAATAAAAATTCGCAATTTTGTTAGGGCTAAAATCGACTTATAATTTGTTAAAAGGCGGGAAAAAACAAGAGTTTTTGCGTTCCAATTTTTTTTTCTAAAAAAACCCGTCATAACCGTTAAAATTTACTTGGTTCTCTTTATGTCCCCATAAAAAGTCACGAGGTCAACCAGCTATAATTCAACTATAAGTTTAGAACTTGCAAATATTTTCCGGAAACAGCGAAATAATCGTAGTTTTCCTTTTCATTCCCTATCAAATATACAATAAAAATCAAATTTAACAAACAATTTTTATGTGTTCTCTTGTAAATCATTTAATAATTTTTGTATAGGGTATCAGACTAAATTTCGGCCACCAATTTAGGATGTTAGAAAAGCTTATTTTTAAAACACAAAAGAACTAGCTTAAAAGTAACTGGATGAGTGTTGAATAAAGTGTTTTTGCAAAGGTTTTTTATTTGCGTTATTTTTCGTACAAAAAGTGACTTTTTTGTGATTTTCTTAATTTTTGCTTTGTGTTTAAATTGCATCAAATTTAGAACGAGACATTATATAACCTTAAAATATCTTCTATTTAAGGCTCAAAATTGTTAAATTTCTTGTTTTAATAGTTTTATCAAAATTAATTTGCGATGCGTTTAATTAAATGCGAATTTTAAGATTCCGTTAATTTCGGCCACCTTAAAATTTAAGTAAAATAACCTGCCGTTTTTTGTTGTTTTCAAATATCATCGTACTATCGTATTTAAAAAGAATTTTTTTGCTCGTTTTACATTTTTTAAAGTTGTTTTAAGCCAAAAAAAATCAACAAAAAATATAGGTTATTAAATCTTGTTTTTTTAAAGTTTTGACATAATTAAATTAAGTCTTGCTAATAACTATTAAAGTTTGCAAACGGGAAAAAATTAAGTTATATGTACCAAGAAAAATACTTAAGGATAAATTTGAAACTTTTAAAATATTTTATTGTTCGCTTTGGCAATAGTTATAGTCAGTTTTTGTAGGTGGCCGAAGTTAATGGCTAGCGCCTTAATTTCGGCCACTGTAAAAAAATTTTAAACTTCCACTGTTCTTTAAGTGTAGCAGAAATTTTAAAATTTTGCTCTGGAATAAAAAAAACAGCTATCGTTTGATTTTTAGACCAAATTTTTGGTCGATTAGAAAAACCCAAAAAAATTTATCCAAAAAAAATATAAAAAAAGTGGCCGAAATTAAGTCAGTTACCCTTATTATAATTATTATAATAAATTAATATATTTGGTGAAAAATAGGCACTGCAAAGTTGTGAATCCTATTATGTTTATTTGTAAAATAAACAAATCGTAACAAGGCTTATATAATATATATATAAAAGTTTAGGTCTATTTGTCTTTATTTGTCTATTTATCTAAAAATTTTATATTTTGCATCTTTATCAACAAATTTTTGTTTAATTTAAATCTTAACCTTTTCGAAATCTTTCCGCTGCATATCCGAAGAAGGAATTCCGCGCCACCGCTGCTCAGTGTTAAATTGGGCAACGATTGTGAAGCTACGTGGAGTTTAACACTGAGCAGCACTGGCGCAGAATCCCTTTTGCGAATTGCATCGCTTTTTGAATAAAAAATTCCAAAAGGTTAAAAAAATGCTTGTATTTTTATGAAAATAAAAAAAAATAATACTTATTTGTTTTCCATAACTGATAAAGTATCCTTAGAAAGTACATATTGTGATTTGATTACAAGTATTTTATTTTTCTACAACAAACAGTTAAACATATTCTTTCATTTGTTCAACTTATATTGTATCTATTTACATTGTATTACTTGTTAGAGCGCGTCGCGTTTACATCAAATACCAATTCCCATAAATTGCTTGTTCACACATGATTGTTTATTGGAATAAAAATTCACGGAGGCAAGAGTTGTTTTGTTTGAATAACACGCTTTAGATCCTATGTATAGATACAAAATAATCTTTTAAAACATCAATCAAAACATATTAGATGAAATTTCTAATGTTTTAAATTTAATAAATAGCCTTGAAAAATGCTCTAAGAATAGAGCAGGAAAAAGGGGCGATTTTTCCCTGGGCGTATGTTTAGACAGAAAAGATGTGGACTAGTCTAAGATGGAGATTATGTGGACTATAGAAAGTTTGCATTTGGTTTGGCCAGCTGCTCACTAAATAAAAATTTCCACCATATGATAATGATTTGTTTATACATTGATCTAATCACACAGCACTGTTGCATTTTTTTTAGTTTGATGAAATGTCAATTGAAAAAATCATACTCACAGCAATCTTTGACAAGCGCGAAATCGCCACTTTTTTAAATTGAAGGTTATATTTGTATGTGTAAGAAACAACTATAAATTTGAAAAAGTGGCGATTTCGCGCTTGTCAAAGATTGCTGTGAGTATGATTTTTTCAATTGACATTTCATCAAACTAAAAAAAAATGCAACAGTGCTGTGTGATTAGATCAATGTATAAACAAATCATTATCATATGGTAGAAATTTTTATTTAGTGAGCAGCTGGCCAAACCAAATGCAAACTTTCTATAGTCCACATAATTTCCATCTTAGACTGGTCCACATCTTTTCTGTCTAAACATACGCCCGGGGAAAAATCGCCCTTTTTTCCTGCTCTATTCATAGAGCATTTTTCAAGGCTAGTCTACCACTTTTTTTGAACTAAATTAAATTAAAAAATAGCCTAATAAACTATAGTTTTAAGTGCGCAATGACATACGTTTATAATCATTCCGGTGCCGAGATATATTTTTTAAATAAAAAATAATAAGAAGAAGAAGATAAATTTAAATTACAAAATTTACCCACGTTGTTTAATTATAGTTAGTGCGGTGCAGTTGCGCTCCAGGCAAAGTTTATCTACGTTCTCTAAATATAGTTGGCGCGATGCCGTGCGCCAATGATTGCAATTATAGTTTTTAAAGTAAAAATAATAATAAGAAGAAGAAGATGATGAACATGAATTACAAAATTTACTCACGTTCTCTAAGTATAGTTGGCGCGGTGCCGTGGGTTAAATTGCAGTGTGGCACCCCGCACCACCGATAATTACCGGCGCGTGGCGCTCCCGCGCCACCGACGCTTATTATTATTTTTTAATAAATAAAACTTTGAATTAATTTTGTCATCAGTAATGCAAGAATTAAAAAAAGTACTCTGTTGTTTTTGCCGTTTTCCGCGCGGTTGAAGCAGATGGCGCTGGGAACTGGTTCCGTTTCTGCCACCAATTAAAACCCGTCTGCTTTTTTTGTGCGGTTTCTATGAGGGGATGTTGGTTGTCTGCTCTGTACAATCCTTATTGTTGCCAAAAGGCTGTTATTGTGCGGTTGGGATTTTTTATTTGTCTATTTTTCAAATTTTTTATTTTGATCAATAAATCGATAACAAGGACCTAAATGAAAAAAGTGCTTTCTAAGAAAGTTGCGTAATTCCTTCTTCTTTCTAATGAGCCCATGTTTATTTTTGATCAATCAGTAACGAATGAGGAATATCGCTTTTAAGGATGGAGCGTTGGAATAATAATAATAATCCGCACAATAAGAATGCAAGAATAAGAAGATTCGGCACCCACTCCAAGAAGCACAAAAAAAGAAGAAGGTTTTAATTGGTGGCAAAAACCAGCCCAGCGTTCTCTAATAAATGGTTGGCGCGGAAAACGCCACGGGGCTACTTTTTTAATTCTTGCCCCGATGACAAAATTAATTTAAAGTTTTATTTATTAAAAAATAATAATAAGCGTCGGTGGCGTGGGAGCGCCACGCGCCGGTAATTATCGGTGGTGCCCGGTGCCACACTGCAATTTAACCCACGGCACCGCGCCAACTATACTTAGAGAACGTGAGTAAATTTTGTAATTCATGTTCATCATCTTTTTATTATTATTTTTTTTTACTTTAAAAACTATAATTGCAATCATTGGCGCACGGCATCGCGCCAACTATATTTAGAGAACGTAGATAAACTTTGCCTGGAGCGCAACTGCACCGCACTAACTATAATTAAACAACGTGGGTAAATTTTGTAATTTAAATTTATCTTCTTTTTATTGTTATTTTTTATTTAAAAAGTATATCTCGGCACCGGAATGATTATAAACATATGTCATTGCGCACTTAAAACTATAGTTTATTAGGCTATTTTTTAATTTAATTTAATTCAAAAAAAGTGGTAGACTAGCCTTGAAAAATGCTCTAAGAATATAGCAGGAAAATAGGGGGCGATTTTCCCGGGCGTATGTTTAGACAGAAAAGATGGGGACTAGTCTGAGATGGAAATTATGTGGACTATAGAAAGTTTGCATTTGGTTTGGCCAGCTGCTCACTAAATAAAAATTTCTACCATATGATAATGATTTGTTTATACATTGATCTAATCACACAGCACTGTTGCATTTTTTTTAGTTTGATGAAATGTCAATTGAAAAAATCATACTCACAGCAATCTTTGACAAGCGCGAAATCGCCACTTTTTCAAATTTATAGTTGTTTGTTACACATACAAATATAACCTTCTAATTTAAAATTTGCGATTTCGCGCTTGTCAAAGATTGCTGTGAGTATGATTTTTTCAATTGACATTTCATCAAACTAAAAAAATGCAACAGTGCTGTGTGATTAGATCAATGTATAAACAAATCATTATCATATGGTAGAAATTTTTATTTAGTGAGCAGCTGGCCAAACCAAATGCAAACTTTCTAAGGTCCACATAATCTCCATCTTAGCCTAGTCCACATCTTTTCTGTCTAATCATACGCCCGGGGAAAAATCGCCCCTTTTTTCCTGCTCTATTCTTAGAGCATTTTTCAAGGCTATTTATTAAATTTAAAACATTAGAAATTTCATCTAATATGTTTTGATTGATGTTTTAAAAGATTATTTTGTATTTCTATAGGATCTAAAGCGTGTTATTCAAACAAAACAACTCTTGCCTCCGTGAATTTTATTCCAATAAACAATCATGTGTGAACAAGCAATTTATGGGAATTGGTATTTGATGTAAACACGACACGCTCTAACAAGTAATACAATGTAAATAGATACAATATAAGTTGAACAAATGAAAGAATATGTTTAACTGTTTGTTGTGAGAAAAATAAAATACTTGTAATCAAATCACAATATGTACTTTCTAAGGATACTTTATCAGTTATGGAAAACAAATAAGTATTATTTTTTTTTATTTTCATAAAAATACAAGCATTTTTTTAACCTTTTGGAATTTTTTATTCAAAAAAGCGCTGCAATTCGCAAAAGGGATTCTGCGCCAGTGCTGCTAGGTGTTAAACTCCACGTAGCTTCACAATCATTGCCCAATTTAACACTGAGCAGCGGTGGCGCGGAATTCCTTCTCGGGATATGCAGCGGAAAAATTTCGAAAAGGTTAAGATTTAAATTAAACAAAAATTTGTTGATAAAGATCCAAATATATAAAATTTTTAGATAAATAGACAAATAAAGAAAAATAGACCTAAACTTTTATATATATATTATATAAGCCTTGTTACGATTTGTTTATTTTACAAATAAACATAATAGGATTAACAACTTTGCAGTGCCTATTTTTCACCAAATATATGAATTTATTATAATAATTATAATTAGGGTAACTGACTTAATTTCGGCCACATTTTTTAATTTTTTTGGATCGTTTTTTTCTGGTTTTTCCAATCGACCCAAAATTTGGTCTAAAAATCAAACGATAGCTATTTTTGTTATTCCAGTGCAAAATTTTAAAATTTCTGTTACACTTAAAGATCAGTGGAGGTTTAAAATTTTTTTTATAGTGGCCGAAATTAAGGCGCGAGCCATTAACTTCGGCCACCTAGAAAAAACTGGCTATAACTATTGCCAAAACGAACAATAAAAATTTTTAAAGGTTGCAAATTTATCCTTAGGTATTGTTCTTGGTACATATAACTTAATTTTTTCCCGTTTGCAAACTTTAATAGTTATTAGCAAGACTTTAAATAATTATGTCAAAACCTTAAAAAAACAAGTTTTAATAACCTATATTTTTTGTTGAATTTTTTTTTGGCTTAAAAAAACGTCAAAAAAAGTCAAACGAGCAAAAAAAATTCTTTATAAATACGGTAGTACGATGATATTTGAAAACAGCAAAAAACGGCAGGTTCTTTTACCTAAATTTTAAGGTGGCCGAAATTAACGGAATCTTAAAATGCGCAGTTAGTTAAACGCATTGCAAAGTGATTTTGAAGAAAATATCAAAACATGAAATTTAACAATTTTGAGCCTTAAATAGAAGATATTTTAAGGTTATATAGTGCTTTGTTCTAAATTTGATGCAGTTTAAACACAAAGCAAAAATTAAGAAAATCACAAAAAAATCACTTTTTGTATGAAAA
>JASAMX010029333.1:0-27079 GCA_030248175.1 Microlaimidae sp. YZB2_3
CCAGTGCATGAAGATTTTGCTTAAAAGTGCGGTACGGAGTCAAACTTTTTGGCTTCGATTTTGATAATTTTTTTGAAAACATTACCCCTGTCCCCAATAGCCCACAAAAATTTGTTCAACAAAATATCTTCAGTGGTTCAGGTTCAGGAGTTTATGACCCCCCAAAAATGACGTAAGTTTTTCTCAAAAAATTATCAAAATCGATGACAAAAAATTTGACTCCGCACCTTTAAGGAGCCAGTTAGATTGCTAACGTTTTACCCATAATAGACGTTTTTAAAGGTTTTGATGGTCCAACCTCTTACCGATTACCGAAATTTTAAACTCTCTTCCTCCACAAAAATTGACTTTGAAAAACTTTTTTTGTACACAAAACCCTCTTTCCAAAATATGAAATCGGCCACCCGTGGTCAAGAGCCCTTAAAAAACCAGAAAGGTCCGTACCCAGACCTGTGCTCGCCCCCCCGGGGTTTTATTGGGGGGGCATTTCCAAAACGGGGGGAGGGCAAGCAGGGGAAAAAGAAAAAAAGAAGGAAAAAGGAAAAAAAGGGACAAAAAAAGCGAAAACAAGGTAAAAATAGCTCTAAAATGACTTAAAATAAATTTAAATGGGCTAAAAACTGCAAAAAAATTCGCGATGATGGCGCCATCATAGGTCAAAAATGGTGTCATAATTTCAGGGTACTTTTTTTATTTTTTGGCGGGGGGGGGGCAATAAAACGGGGGGCAAATCCTCCAATAAAGCGGGGGGCATTTCCAGACCGTGCACAGGTCTGCGTACCTCCCGGACCATCCCTAGAAAATTATTTCCTTCTCTACCCGACAAAAACATCTCAGCATTTCGCTATAGTGCGTTGTTTTTGTTTTGTCTATCAAAAAAATAATAAAAGTTTTAAGAGTCAGTATTGCCAACAGAGAGACAAAGTAAAATTTCTTTCGTTAAATCAAAAAAAAAAACAAATTCTATTTTGTATACCAGACCTGTGCACTGCCCCCCGGGTTTTATTGGGGGAGGCAATTCCAAAACGGGGAGGGCAACTTTTTTGAAACGGGGGGCAATAAACCAGGGGGCAAGCAGGGGAGAAAGAAAAAAAAGAGAAAAAAAGTAGAAAAAAAAGAAAGTAAAAGGGAAAAAAAGAGACAAAAAAAGCGAAAACAAGTTAAAAATAGGTCTAAAATGGCTTCAAATACATTGAAATAGGCTAAAAACTGCAAAACAATGCGATGATGGCGTCATCATAGGTCAAAAATTGTGTCATAATTTTAGGGTACTTTTTCATTTTTTGGCGGGGGGGGGCAATAAAACGGGGGGGCAAATTCTCCAAAAAAGCAGGGGGGGCATTTCCAGACGGTGCACAGGTCTGATATACTATTGAAAAAATTTTATCCACCAAGCTTAAGTTAAGAAGTTATAGAGAGAGTTTAACCAGAATTTCAATTTTAAGTCAATTTCGAAAATTCACTGTTTCTATTTTTACTTTATTAACGTTTTTAAAATGATACCAAAAAATACGTCAATCGAATTCTCATCAAACAAGCTTTCAGAATTGCACCGGTATTTATGTTTTGATTGAAAGTTCACTAACTCTTAAGACATTTCAAGTATTTAAAAAAACTACTGAAAAAACTGCCTATTTAAAATACTAAATTGCTATTTTAATCCCAAATTTTAATTAAAAAATGTGTATTTCCAACACAAATTCGGGTTTTTAAGCCTTTTTTACACGCAAATAGCTTATTTTCTTCAATAAAATGTAGCTTTTTCTATTAAGACCTGTGCACGAACCCCAACCTCCGAGGGTTTTAGGAGAGGACATTTCCAAAATTCCAAAACGTGGGAGGCACGGAGTGGTGGCAAATTTTCTGAAACGGGAATGCGGAATAAAACGAAAGGGAACATGCGAAGCAAAAGCATAAAAAAAGCGTGAGAGCATAAGAAGAGTGACAAAAAAAACGTAGGAAAAAGAGAAAAAAAAAGAGAACAAAGGACAAAAAAAGCAAAATTGAAATAAAAATTTAGGTCTAAAATGATAGATAAGCAAGTAGAGTCAGTTAGCAAGTTATGTCTTAAATTGAATTAAAATAGGCTAAAAACTTCAAAAATTTCACGATATGTCAAAAAATGTCGCATATTTTTTAGTATTTTTGTTTCATTTTCGAGTGGGGGCATTAAAACGGAGGCATAGCCACTTAGAAAGCGGAGGGACATGCTGTATTATCCTATAAAAAGTGAAATTAATGGTATAAAAGTGTTTCGCTTTTTTTGTTGGACATTTCGGGGTCGGATCATAGGTAAGCAGCCAGCCTCCCAGATTGTTTCTGAATCCTATTTTGGGGGGTGTCCCAAAATTTATTTTGGATTATGCCCCAAATACCTTATTTTTAGTGTTTTAGTACTAGACTTTCCAAATTTTAGAAGCGATATCCGGGACACTTCCAAAGTTTACGGGGGTGTCGACACTTTCGAGATTTTTCAGGCATATAAACCCCAAACCCCCCCCCCCTCCTGCCCACCCTGAAACTGCTCAGACCACTCCCATATCCTTTTTAGATTTTTAAATTTTACCACCCTTGGTGAATCTTTTCTCTAAAAACCTAGGGAAGGTTCGGACGTCCCTAGACCCCCTCCAAAAATTTAAAGTGTTATTCACACCGGGTAACCATCGCCTCCTTTGCTGTTGAAACCGGATCAACTATAGTGATGGCTGACGACGGGTATACGTATAACACCTAGGACCTAACTCAACTGCCATACCAATCCAAGACTATTGTTGATACTTACGTGTAGCTTTCCTTCGAAAAAGAAGGTTTCATAAAGAGCCACAATGTTTGAATGTTGACATTCCGATAATATTTCAATTTCAACCATAAACTCTTCCACGCTTTCGCCATCTTGAATTTCAATAAGCTAAAAAATAATGTATTACTTACTCAATTAATATAATAAAATAAGACAATAAAATTTTAACACAAATCAAAAAATAAGACAATCTTGAAATTTTACACACAAATCAGAAAAAATTTAGACTTAATTAACGACGTGCAGACCTGTGCACGGTCTGGAAATGCACCCCCCCCCCCTTTGATTTGCCCCTCCCCTGTTTTATTGCCCCCACCAAAAAATGAAAAAGTACCCTAAAATTATGGCGCCATTGTTGATCTATGATGACGCCATCATCGCAATTTTTTTTCAGTTTTTAGCCTATTTCAATGTATTTTAAGCCATTTTAAAGCTTTTTTACCTTATTTTCGCTTTTTTGTCCCTTTTTTCCCCTTTTCCTTTCTTTTTTTGTTTTTTATTCCTTCTCCCCTGCTTACCCCCCCCGTTTTATTGCCCCTCCCCGTTTCAAAAAAGTTGCCCCCGTGCTCCCCCCCTGTTTTGGAATTGCTCACCCCTCCAATAAAACCCCAGGGGGGTGCAGGGCACAGGTTTGGACGTGGACAAGTCGGCAGTCACTGCACCAAGGGGTCCATCATACTTTCCACCCCTTAAAGTGGGGTTGGGAATTGGGAGGTTTGAACTGGAGCTGCACCGGTCTTGGTGACGTGCAAAACCCCCATAAAAGTTGTATCAAATCCCCATGACTAAATTACCCATTAAAGTGTTAATTCCATAGGTGTTTTTGGGGGGACAGAGGGGTGCACCCCCCCCCCTAGAGCCAAAATTTTGGACCCCTCCCTAGAAAAAATTCAGCCCCCCCCCCCTCCGCCCCAAAGCTCGAGAGCGGTCCGGCCTGACCACCCCCCAGCGAGGCTGATCCCCCCCTCCCCCCTCCCAACTAATTTGGAGGTATATTTTTATTTACTGTCAAAAACACGGTTTTTGAGTTAAAAACAGTGTTTAAATACACTTTTAGGCCTAAATAGGCGGTTTTAGTACATAAAATTCAGTATTAGACCTAAAAACACTTAAATTATTGAGTTAAAGAAATTTTGTTAAAAAATTGGACCCCCCTGACCCCCCAAAATTTGAAATCTCGCACCCGGGTTTGACCCTCCTAAAAAGCCAGGGGGGTCCGGCATACATCAGAATCAGGTAAGTTAAGTTAAATCTGATCTTATCTGATCTTATCTGAACTTATCTGATCAGGTAAGTTAAGGCTTAGGTAAAAAAAAGGTTTTCAATACATTGGTACAAGTTCCATAGATACGTGTACCAAAATTTGATTTGACCGATTCAAAAGTAATTAAAAATTGTAAAAACATCTTTAAAGCATAAATCGAACACGTTAGACCTCACTTTTGTGGTTATTTTTCTGATTTGAGCTTCTAATAAAAAGTTATGAGCCAATTTGTACCCAAAAATTGCCCTTTTTTGGCATGTACAATTTATGTTATTAAGAAAAATTTTTTATTAAGCCTTTAATCTAATTAATATTATTTTTTTCGTATTACCAAGTGTCTGGCAGTTACAAATATACTTTTATTTTTTTTAATGGTAACTACCAATTTTTTATAGTAACCGTTCAAATACCCACCAAATTTTAGTTGTTAAAAAATTAAAATTTTTAAAAAATTGCTTATTTTAATAAAAGAATTATATTACAATTTTATTTGATTTTTAGGTTTTTCTTAGGCTTAGGAACAATAAATCGGTGAAAAACTAAGTTTAAATTAGCGTTTAAAGTCAAACAAATTTTCTTGTCCATGTTTTTGGTGGTCCATGTGACTTTCAAATTTTCAATTTTTTTGAAAATTTTTTAGTTTTTCAGACTTTTAGCATTTAAAACATAGTTTTTAATTTAGTTTGTTGGTTTACGAATTTTTTTCTTAACATCATGAATTGCAAATGCTGAAAAAGGCCATTTTTGGGGTATAAATTGGCTCATAACTTTCTACCAATAGTTTAAATCTAAAAAATAATCACAAAAATAAGGTCTACGTGTTCTATTTAGGCTATAAAAATGTTTTACAATTTGTATTTACTGTTAAATCAGTCAAATCGAATTTTGGTTTTAGTTAAAAAATAGAAGAAACTTGTCTTTTGAAAAGTGCGTTTACAAAATCGCCTCTAAAAGACGAGTTTTCCGAAGACGAGATGTTTAAAAGACGAGTTTTCCAAAGACGAGTTGTAGAAGACGAGATATTGAAAGACGTATTGTAAAAGACGAAATTTCCGGGAACCGCCTAATACAAATAATAAATATTTAGCTGCGCTGCGCAGCCCAAAATCGTTTCCAAAACCACCAATAATGGTTGTATCATTTCACCAGTATTTTGCGTTATATTTTTCAACGATTTTTCTACTCTAATTGCTTTTGTATTTGACATTTCTTATGTAAATATATACATATTTGGTATCAAACGAATAAGAATTCTAAATTACATATAATTTTGAAATTTCTAGTTTTTTCATCAATATTCTGCTGAGTTATTTAAATTTTTAGAGCGTTACGCGTTAAAAAAAAAACAACAAAATTTGCTTATTTATTCTTGTACCAGACACATTTCCCATGTATTTAATATAAATTTAGCTTTAATTGATTAAGCATCTTTAATTACATAAATATTCCAAATTTAAGATCATTTCATTAATTTTCAGTGGAGTTATTAAAATTTAAAAAATGTATCATAATGTTGTGTCCCCGTTTTTTTCATCAACCTAACTTGATTATCCACTCTAGTACAAGAGATTTTCTTTATATATAAACTAATGTTTAACACCATTCGATTAAGAAGAATTGATTACATATACGGTTAAATTTTAAACCCATTCCTGCAATATTCGACTAAGTTATAACAATTTGAAAAAAAAGCGTTATGTCCGATTTTTACCAACTGACCAAGTTTGTATATGCACTTTTATGCAAAATATATTTTTTTATTTATTACTTTTTATACATTAAACGATTAAGCACAACAAATTACATATACTTGTAAAATTTTAAGATAATTGGTTAAGGTTTGACCGAGTTATTTAAATTTTAATTAAAAACTACAAAATGAACGATCCGGCCATAATACCGGCGGCCTACGGCCGCCGGAATTATAGACGATTTTTTGTAATAAAGAACAAAACATATCGTTTACAAAAATAATGCTTTTATTTAAAAAAAATAGTAATATAAAATTATAAAATTAATGTTTTCTTAATAAAATAATTGAATTATTCAATTATGGTTGAATTATATCTGGCTGACTGCGAAAATCAGAATGCAGACATGAGGGGACCAATTAAAATTGTGCGGTTATGACGTTTTTTTAAAACAAATAAGAACGCAGCATTTTTTTAATTTCACCTTTTTACAAAATACAAAAAATAGACAAATTTAGCCCTTAAAAATTTTAATTTGTGTTAAAAATTAAGTAATTTGGGTTGATCATTATTATTAAACCGCTTTCGTTAAATATTTAAAATGGTTTTATTGTAAAATAGTCGATTCAATACTGAAATTATCAAGGCCAGCTATATTTTATTTGTCTATAGCAATTCAGCATATACTTATAATATACTTCGTGATACTGATAAGTGCAGCTAATGTTTCTTACGTAAGCATCCATTTAACTTTTTTCTATGTGCTTAAATACAACCCTATTTTTTACATTTTAAAATATTAATGATAATTACTAAATTTTCCAACAAAACATGTATAATTTTATGGAAAAATGAGATCCTAATTAATATAACCAAAATTTAATAAAACTTTTTAAAATTATCCTTAGTAAATATAATTCACAAAATTCAGCCAGTGTTTTTTGCCAAGCTGTGTGTGAAATAGAGGCGTCTGTAAATAATCGATTGGAATTTTTGATTTTTCAACATAATATTATACAGTATCTGAATGTATACAGACGACTAATGAGCTTGCCGCTTAGGAATTTGAATAAATATTTTAGATTTTAAGACTTATTGTGCATAGAGGAAGGGAATGTCCGATTGTGTGTTAAACAGTTGTTCTAATTATATGTTAAAAAAATCCACAGTAGTAAAAAATTTAGTCCGACCCGTGGAGTAATCTACAGCTTGTAAAATAAGTTATATGAAAGCTTTTTTACGAAATGCTGTCGATTATTTTACATTTTAACCGCGTATCTGCAAACGAAAAACTGCAAAATGTAAAATTCTTAGATGAGATTTTCCTAAGTAATGTTGTCAAATATGCTACAATTTTTGTTAAATCCGATGTGCCAAGCATTTAATTTTTGCCTATTTTAGTTCAGTGTGTCTGCACTATCCAGTTATACAATATATTACACAGTTACCTAATTTTCAACTAATGTTTGAAGAGATTATTCTTAATCTTAGATTACGATCAAAAAACATTAAAAACAAACCAAATCATTTATGAAAAAGTTTTAATCTATATTCTGTGGCAAAATTTTGAAGTAAAATTTTCAAAGAAACAAAAAATATAATATCAACGAAATTTTTTTCTGGCTTGATCGGTAATTTTCGATAAGTAACTAATCACCTCTGCTTTTAAGTTTAACATTAGAAGTCATTTTTTATCAATTTCGCGGGCTGTATTAGCTTTTTAAGTTTTATGAGTGTACTGGGATTTTAATTATCGAGTGCTTTGTTAAAACTCAGCTGTTTTGTTAAAAAAATTTATTGGCCATGTCACTAAAACTTTTATTATTATACGCGTTAGAACTGTTTATTGCAACAAAAAACATACCCGCGAAAACTACAAGTAAGCAAATAAAACAAGTTTTGTTAAAGCACAACATTGCAATAGAAAAGTCTTAGACTATACAAAACAATTAATTATTTTGTAATTATTAGTGTTAAAAACACACTAACGCTAAACCAAATTGAAATGTTCGAAAGAATTTTTTTGGATGAGATAAATTTTGGAGCGATTAAAAGTTTACATTAATTTTATCAATAAGTATATATTTGTCAGGGATTTTAACGTGCTTCATATTTAACTACTAAAATTAAACTTGGATCGGTTATTGTAAAGTTACAAAAGGCTTAACAGTTTTTAGTAGTAAGGTGTTTAGACTGTATTTGCAGTGTTACGAAGAAAGAATTACGTAAAAATCGTACTAAACCGAAAAAACAAAAACTCAAGTTGTGTTGATGTTTCAAAACTTAAATAGAAGTTTATAACTTCTGGTCTAACGCTCATCTATTCTAGAATATTCTAGTTCGCTTTATTTCAAAACACCAATTGCGTTATTTTTCGATCTGGCTGACAATAGGGCCAAACTGGCCGCTGCCACGGGCTGTTTGCCCGTCGCTTTTTCGGATTTGTTCTCTGTGTTGTTCGGACTTTTAGCCGAGGAATTCCCACCGAATGCGTTATTCGACTCCGACCCTTCCACCCGATCGTCAGTTAGCGATTCTTCCCCGGTGGCGAATTTGCGCGCTTTCTGTTTGCTGGCCTCGCGTTGTCTGGCTTTCAGGCTGGCGGCCGAGAGAGACCTCATTTCCATATGCTGGTGAGCTGAGCCCCGCTGACCGGATGAGACCATTTGTTCGTCCGGTTTTCTACGACGATCGAAAAAACTCCTTCGATCGGGAACCTTATCGTCGGCGAGTGTCTCCCGAAAGTTTCCACTGTCTTTTTGCTGTAAATGAGCCTTCAAATCGGGATCAAAATTACCTTTCGTAATGTCGCCTGGCATGTTTCGACTACTTTCAAACTGCTGCTTCAGATTTTTAGACGAATTCATTGGTTCGTCACTGATGGGACTAAAAAATGTTGTTTTAACCAAACTTTGTGATTAAAATAGAAAAATAAAGATCCCGACTATTTTATATTTTACATTTGGCCGGGTGTACAATGTCATGAAAAAATTTGTTCCCAAATTAAATAACCTTTATTTATTTTTTTTAATATAAAATAGTAAAACTAATAAATATGTCTATTTAAAGAAATGGTCACAATTGAAAATTTTTTCACTAAAGCTAAAGTTCATAAAAACCTTTGTAAATTCTTATTTTACAAATCTCCGCCTATTTTTTTGTAAAACACACGATAATATTTTTCGACTTCTAATCCAGAGGGAGCATCTTCGCGCACTGCTCAGTGCTGATTGGTCGCATCGCATCCACGTCATTTCATCTCCGCTGACCGTTCAATACTAGCCGTGTCGTATATTTTCTATCATGTAATTTACAAAAAAATAGGCGGAGATTTGTAAAATGAGAATTTACAAACGTCTTAATGAAATAGGCCCCAGGCTGAAATTAAGGGCGCAACCCCTCACCGCCAGGAAGAAACAAGCAATGGAGAATCCCGACGATTAATTCAAAGTAGACAAAGGTCTCAAGAAGTGTTTAAAATAATTTGTTTAAGATCGGAAAAATGAGAAAAAAAGTATTTACAACCGCAGCTGTTTTTTGGAATAATTGTTTTATGTTTAATTGTTATTTTCGTGTATTTATGATTTTGTTTTTTTTTCGTTAACCAAAGTCATATACAAATTATTTTAAATCTTCTAAAGACCTTTATGTACAATGAATTAATTGTCGTGATTCTCTATAAACTTACGAGGGGGAAAAATTTTAAAAAAAATTTTCAGCGGTTATGCAACCAATTATCATTTAGTTGCGTCATGTGTTTCTCTGCACGTGATATTTTCTCAAAACACGAGTGGTTACTTAACCACTCATCTTTTTTCACCCTGATAAAATTTATCTTTAGTCCAAATAATTTATATCAAACTAAGGCGTATTACACAATAATCTAAAAGTTACGGAAATATTTTACATTGTTTCATTATTAATGTTACAGTAATTATCCAGTTTTTTTTAATAAAATTGATTTTTCTAAACATTTTATGGCGTAGTTTAAGTTTTTTGTGGGACAATTAGACTGAAAATTTTAGCATTCTAGTTAGTTCTTTTAAGGTCTATTCATACTTATGACAAAACGTCCTTTGGACAAAGTCCAAAGGACAAACCAAAACGTCCTTTGGACAAGCCAAAACGTCCTTTGGACTTTGTCCTTTGGACGAAGTATGAACGCTACTCAGAATTTGTCCTTTGGACAAAGTCCAAAGGACAAAATCCAAAAGGAAAAGTCCAAAGGACAAGAAGTATGAATACGTTGTTCTTTGGACTTTGTCCTTTGGACAAAGTCCAAAGGACAAATTCCAAAGGACTTTTCCCTTTGGACTTTGTCCTTTGGACAAAGTCCAAAGGACTTTTGTCCTTTGGACTTTGTCTAAAGGACGTTTTGTCATAAGTATGAATAGACCTTTAGGATAGCCTTTGAAGCCGCTGGCAGGAAATTTAATGCCGTCGGAAAACTTTTCGAACTTGAAGTTGCTGCAACTTTGAGCCGCGAAAACTGGATGTTGAAGCTAAAAGTTAAAAAAATGTTTGGGTTTAGGTTAGGCTTTCGCTTAGGCTTATGGTTGGTTTTAATCAGTGGAAATTTTCGACTCCAAGTTCCAGCTCGGCTTCAAAGACCCTAAACCGTTCCTTGGTTTTCAAATGAATTTTACGAGCGTTTGCTTGTTTGCAATAAAGAAGATAGTTTTATATTTCAAATAAAAACAGAATAATACTTGCTTTAATAAAATTCTTATCGTAAAATATTTTGTTTAAAATACAACAAATATCTTAGTTTTTAAGTTGGAACTTTCTTTTAAACTGTATTCAAACTTAAAAAAAACACTACTGTTTACATATTACAGTAAAACCTAACATTTCGATTGTGCCAACCGTTTACCTATTAAGGCTGGTTCCCATCGGAGTGACTAGTGACACTACGTTTTGTGCGAGTTTCCATCGTTGTTTGCCTCTTGCTCGTCTTTTTTCGCTGCGATATGAACGTGTTGTCACTTGTCATTCCAGTGTGAACCACAGCCTTACGGAGTTTTTACCTGACGGAGTTTTGCGGGCGAAAAAAGTGCTGCTCTTGCGAACTGTCGGAACTTTTCTGCATAATTCGCTCCTGATCTTCAAATTCCTTTTTTCTCCTACCGCTTCGGCTTCTGCCTTTGTGGTGGCGTTTGTGCCTGTGCCTCGACCTGAGTTCGCGCTCTACTTCCAGTTCTACTTCCGGTTTCACTTCCGATTCCGGGTTTACTTCCGGTTCCTCTGGTCTGTAAATGAAAACGGAAGTTTCTGCGGTGGACGCGGAGGGTGGAAGAGGTTTTTTCGAAGAGTTTATAATGGTTTTCAGCTCCGGGAGTTTTTTCAACAATGCAGCCTATAACCGTTGAGCTCTAATGTAATTGTTAGTTATAGCAAGAATATATAACATAAGAGAATGTCCGACTGTACACTAAATTTTTGACCAAAATAAAATTTTGCGAGAAAAGTCGCATTTTCGAATTTGTGTGCGACTTTTCTGATCCGCCATTTTTTGTTATTTTTCCCGCGATGCGATTTTTAAAATAGTGTTAGTTTTCTCGCAGTGACTGCGACTTCTTTTGCACTCGATACTGCTTTATTCGCACTGCGATTATTTTCGCACTGCGAGTCTGGCTGCGCAACAAAAGAAAATACAGACGCTGGTAGTAATTTTTATTGGAGTAAAACACTTCGAAACTTGTTTTACTTAATTTTAAAACGTTGGAATGTTACTTTATTTCATTAAAGCTAAAACGTTTTAACATCTGAAGGTAAAAGAAAAGACTTTTACTCATTTAAACACAAAATTTTCGCTCCGCTTTGTTTTTTTTTGTTGTGCAGCCAGACTCGCAGTGCACAAATAATCGCTGTGCAAATAAAGCAGTATACAGTGCGAAGGAAGTCGCAGTCCCCACTGCAAGAAAACTAACACTGTGTTAAAAATCGCAGTACGGGAAAACTAGCAGAAAATGGCGGATTTTTGCGAGAAAAGTCACACACGAATTCGAAAGTGCGACTTCTCTCGCAAAATTTTGGTCAAAAATTTAGTGTACAGTCGGACATTCTTTTGTGTTATATATTCTTGCTTATAGTAATGTTTCTAACCTCCAATTACATGCTTTTATGCTTCCGCCATTTAAAAAGTAGCCCCACCTTTTTAAATGAGCGATTTAAAACTTATTCAAACTTTAATTATGTTCTAAATTATTCTACTTCGATTTTCAGGACTGTTTTCCTGGTTTCAATAATTTTTTTAAAATTTAATTTACAAATACTTTCTAAGAAAATAATTTATGGCATAACTTTTTCTATTGTTGCTTAAAAAGTACAAATAAGGACGAAACTCTGGAGCTTAGAGCTCCGGAGAAAAAACACCGTGCACTGGAACAAAATAAACTTAAATTAATATAATTATGTTTATTACACAAAGGTGGTTGGTTGTATTTAAAAATTATATCAGTGAATATTTTTATAAGAATTTGTTATTTACAACCAGCGTTAGGCCTGATTTGTAAACAAAAACGGCAGATTTTTAATTGCACAGAAAAGTCTCGTAGAGGAATTTGAATCTAAAAAAAACGGAAAAAAAACACCCGAAAAATTTAAAAAAAAGACAATTTTTGAACAAAAAAATAAATGGTAAATTATAATACAAAAACTAAATGCACTCCAGAATAAACTGAATAATAAATCATGAATCCATTAATAAAACGTCCAGCCAATTTGAGTCCTTCATTTTAATCGTTAAAGTGTAACGTTTTTATTTTTAAAATGTAAGAGGCAAATTAAGAGGAAATATAGGTTATATCTTTGAATTATCAATTATCATTATTATTGATTATTAAATTTTCTATATCCTACTCTTATATTTTTTTAAAAAATTGATAAAAATTGATATTTGTAACTAATTCCACACTATTTTTACCAATATCACAAAAATATATATATCTAAAATAAAAATATTCTAACTTTCTAATTTCTCAAGACAATGACTATCAGCACTAAATAGAACGCGCTCATAGTACTCATGCTCATTCCGGCCCTTCAAAAGAGGGTCCAAGGCAAGCGCTCACAGCGCTCCACAAAGCCCAAAAGGCGCACAAAACAAAAAACCAAACAAAAAAAAAAAAACTTATTGGATTTTTATTTTTAAATGCATAAATAACATTTAAAATTTTTTAGGCTAGTTTTCTATTGTTATCATATTTTACCCAAAATGAAGTTAATTCCAAAACACAATAACAAAAATAAACGACTATGTGCTACTCAAAAAAAAAAAAAAAAAAAAAAAACAAAAATAAAAAAATATACAATACAAACCCTCACCCATACCTACCCCCCCCCCCCCCCAGTGCGCGCCCTTATTAGAGCCATGATGTGCTAATAAGGGTGGGCCCTAATAAAAGCGCTTACACGCCCTAATAAGGGCCCTCATTTCAGAAACAGGGCCCTAATTAGCACACCCGAGTACCCTAATAAGAGCGCGCTCTTATTAGGGCGCGCCCTAATAAGAGCAGTCAATGTATCTGAGAAATATATGAAGTCATATATTTTTCCTTTATTATTATGTTAAATATTTTTGATATCACTATGCAACTATTTCGAGACCTTTTTGTACAATCAAATTTCCGTTGTAATTCTTCATATTTTGTTTTAAACGTCACAAGAAAAAATCGAAAGAGAATTTTCTAAATCGTGTTTTACTATTTGACATTTGCCTTTCAATTTTTTTAAAACGTATTTATACATCATACCTCATACTATTTTGTCACTTATTGTTGTGAAAAACTTCATATTTTGCTTTTAAATTTTTTTTGGAAAGCTTTCATACTTTGTTTACAGAGCAGGCTTTTAAAAACTCTGTAAAACCTAAAAAAATTTTTTTGGACACTTTGTAAAAAGTGTGAACAAGGCTTTACAACCTAAAACATCAAAATTGACCTTTTTTTAAATAGGTAGTTTATTTTGTTTTTATTTTCAAAAACAATAAATTCTTCAAAAAAAAATTCAAAAAAATAAATAAATAGACTTAACGAGTATTTATTATTAAAGAAACCTGATATATTATTCTTTTTTGTTTAAGAAATATTATTATTATACAGGAATATTATTCTTTTTTGTTTGGCATTGTGTTTTCAATAACTTTAGTGCGTAATATTTTTATTATTTTTTTACCGTTTTTTGAGATTCAGCATTTGGCACTTTAGGAAGTTTTCCGGATGCCATGGTATACGATACATCCGCTGTTTCGTCACCGGTATTATCTTTGTTGTTGTTTTTATAATTTTCCATTATTTTCAGTATTCTTTCTGCTTTTTTCTTCTTTTTTTGATGGGACATTTTTTTCATATACCTCTTGAAATAATTCTTTTGGTCGTAATCAATTCTATAAAAAGCCGACTTTTTTTGGTTAACTGAAAATTGATATTTAAATTAGAAAAAATTACAGCTCTAACCGTTCCAAAATTATAGCAGAATTGATAATGTAACAAAAAATGTCCAGCTTCTGTATAAATAACCGGTGTCTATTATCATAGCATAATTTCAAAATCGGTCAGTACTACATCACATTTTTTAGAATGATGCCATCATATCGGCATAATTTCCACGAAAATTTGCGAAAATAACAATCTGAATTTAAAAATATTTTTGTTTATTGATAAAATTTTGGCATCAAATACAAAGTTTTAACATAAAACTAATTTAGGATAACAAACAAATTGTATGGAAATAATAAGTTATAAATACCAAAGTATTCAATATCATAAGCCGGGAAACATTTTTAAACAGTGCATTTGTAAATTTATTATTTAGAAAATATTACTGTAGACCCTGCTTCAAGACCCACTTTTTCTATTTAAATTAAAAAATTGGGACTTGTAGCTGGGCTTGAACTAGCGACGCTTCTCTCGCCGTGGGAACATTTCAAAAAATTGAACGCACTAGGGAGGTCCCCCAGACACCGCTTGGCCGACGCTTTGCGTCGTCTTCTTGAAATAACAAGCAAATTATATAGAAATTAAGTTTTTAAAAACAGAAGTAAACTTTGTATTTTTTATTGCAGAAAAAAATTCACGGCTTTAGTTATTGTCTGCAATAACCCTTTTTTGAGTACGAATCGCTTAGATCTTTTTGGCACTATTTACTAAGTAAAGTAAAAACTACAGCTTACTCCCACTTGGCCAGCAATTGAGCTGCAATATATACAATGACAAAAAATAAAAATAGAAGTGGAATAGAAAGCATATCAATCCACCACTGAAATGGGTTCCTCTGCACTTCTCCGACAAGTTCCCAGCCAAAATAATCCGCAATATCTTGTTGTCTGCGTTGAACAATGTCTAAAATCAGCATGTATTTTATACCCTAATTTTGTTTGGTACAAGTGGTCTGGTCATCTTACGTTATGTCAATCAGTGTTAGTTTAAGAAGAGCAAAAATCACAACAAATAGCTATTTTCTTAGATTTTTCTAGCTCAAAATTAAGACTTTCAGAGGTCACATGTTATTTTTTTTGCTGAACGTTAAATAATTTATTAAATACTATGTATGTACTATAGTACGCATGCCATTTTGATCACAAGGGATTACATACCTTAGTCAAATTAAATTATTTTTTTGGCACGAGGTTTTTGAAGCCGTAAACAAGGAACTTGAAACCGTCAATTATTTTTGGAATTTAGAGCCCGAAAATGGAAACTTGGAGCCGAAAGTAAAAAAACCGTTTGGGGTTGGGTTTGATTTAGACTTTTGCTTACGCTTAAGGCTAGGTTGTAGAGTAGAAATTTAACACTTTCGCTCCTAGTTTCCCACGTCAACTCCAAGTTTCAGCTCTAAGTGTTTTCAGCTTTCAGCCCTAAGCTTAAGCAAAGCCTAAAAAAAGATACAAAACTTTTTCGGCGGCTCCAAGTTCCCTACTTGCGGCTCTAAAGACCCCGTAATCTAAACTTCTGTAAAATTCAAGTAAACGCTAAACCGTTAATAAGCATAAGCGCAAGCGTTAAATGAAGCTTAAAAAAAGAAGACCCTAGTTTTTTTGAAGCGTTCACGGTATAACTTAGCAGTTGCAAGATTCAACTGTGTATTTGATTCGAGCAAAACTATGGAAAATTAAAATTGTACAGTGTATCGAATCGAAAGAAAACATAGCAGTTTACAGCATTTTGATTGGTTAAAGATTCTCTTTTACGACTAAATTTTAGGTTCAAATTTCAGTTTCATATTCTAAATATTTTTATTCATTTTAATGCTTAAACTTTCCAAAATTATTATTTATAATATCTCACCTGAAATAATATCGGGGTTCATAGTCTTTGGATAAATATGTCCGCAAACTGGATTTAGATTGTTCAAAACGTTTGGTGGGTACAAAACGATAAATTTTGCTGTGATGTAAATGTATTCTTCTGTAGGATACCCTGGAGAAAAAAGCACCAGATTGGGATGGAATTGACTAAAAATAACAAATCCTAAATTCTATTGTGTTTTTATGGGTTTTATATTAACGGCGCTTTTACATTATTTTGTTGCATATTCTACCAAAATAACATAATAAAAAAGAAAAATATGTCATATATTACTCAAACACAGTAAGTGGCCTAACTAGGGCACGCATTATTTAAAGTCGTTGATGGCCTTAATTAGCATGTGTAATAGCCCTACTTTTAAAGTTCTCATAATATATAGAAAAGTTACTTAAAAACCAATTTTACTTAAAATATTTTAAAAGTTATTAGTTTTTATTAGACCTGAATAAAAAACGTTTTATAGTTTTATTATATTCAGAGAATTTACAATTTTCTTCTATTAAACTCCAATAGTCACAAGTATTGTACACAAATGCAGCGAAACAGTTTTTTTGTTTAGAAATCGATTTTTTTTTGTTTGAGGGCCATAATTGGATCATGCCGTAATTAGAACCCATTAAGGATTTTATTTACGGCAGTAATTGTGTCTGAGCAATATTGGAAATAACATATTTTCTATATTTTGGATTCCACTACAACTGAAATTTCGCAAGTAGAATTTAGGGTATTTTTGTTTTAAAATATATTTTTCAAGCAATTTTATATTTAAATATATTTTATAATATAATATAATATAATATAATAAATATATAAATATATATATATATATATATACAAGAATACATAAAATTCAATTAATAAATAATTTTCATGTATTCTTGATATATATAAATAAATAAACAAATATAATAAAATATATTTTAGAATTTAGGGTATTTTTGTTTTAAAATATATTTTAAAATATAGTTTTAAAATTGTGGCTTTAAAATAACGCAAACTGATTCGCTAAACAGTTAAGGTGAAAATAAAATCTTATAATATAGTCAACTTATTTTTAGATTTTTAGAATATTCGTTGTCTACTAAAAAAAACTACAGTAATGAAACTGGCTTTCGTTATATATGGCTAAGTTAACGGTAGTTTTGCGACGTAAATCCTTTTTTGTTTTTTTGTAAACAACAGTATCATACCTACCTTTGATTGTTCCACTGATTTAAGCAGCACCTTTCAGTGTTGTTTTGGCAAAAATTGTTTAACGCACTTGCGATAATACCCTTAAAACTGTCTTGTTCATTGTCAAACTATAATATATATTTCGAAAATAAAAAAATAATATGGTCTGTCGTCGAATATATTGTCTGTATTTAGGTGCTAAGGGTAACATATCTCCTGGGTGTAATTGTCCTTTTTTCGTGTTTTATTTCAGTAAGGCATTTTGGTGCTATTTTTTTTGATTTGAGCAAAAATTTTTCTTATTGCAAAAAAAAACAAACAAGTGATTTCTGCAATGAAATAAACACTGAAATTGCTAACGTTAATATTCCCCAATACGATACTATGTATTACAATCACGGTTACAAAAATTTTAAAGGTATTTGTTTATTGATTTAAATACTGCTTTTTTTATCTATAAATATCGTCAATAAAAATTGTCCGAAATATTCATAACAAATGACTAAAGCGGTTAAATATATTTTGTTTTTTTTATGGAAAAAATTTTACCAAAAATATGTTTGTAATTGTTAGTCAATATCTTCCACAAAAAAACAACAATGATATTTAAAAGCTTATCAATAAATCTAAAAATTGCACTTTAAATCTAATATATAAAAAAGGAATAGTCATTTCCTTATACAGCTTTTGGGGAATTATATACTCATTAATTTATATAAGATTGGCATAATAATTTATATAATGACAGCATGCGAAAGTATTTTAAAACAAATAAATAGAAACTGCTTTCGTAATGTACTAACATTTTACAGCTTTAAACTGCCTCAAGATTGGGCAAAAATTTTAAATAAAAAAAGTTAGCGTCAATATCATATACATGTTAACAATTCTAAATACAAACCCTTTGTTTGTCATAAAAACTGATAGTAATGTCATTTAAAACTTGAGTTTTGATACGAGTTGCCTAATTGAAATAGAATTATGTACAATACAAATAAATTTTCTTCAATATGTTAATATTATTAGTGAGGTGGTCTTTCAAAGCGGGTCTTACATCCATAGCGCTTTTGTTTGCAACGATTTTAAAGCGGTACGAGGTTTTTGAGACTTTTAAGTAGGGAATTCGGACAGATAGTTTTCGAACCTAAAGCTGTGAAAATGAATAGGAACTTGGAAATCCAAAATTCAAAAAAAGTAAAAGTTTTATCAATTTTATCTTGGGCTCCATTATTTTTACTTTAGATTTATGTTTAGGAGTTGGCATAAATTTTGGGGATTTAAAATATAGTCTCTAATTACAACTTCAGGTTCATTTGGCCGCTAATTCCCCAAATTTTTAATGCTGAAATTTTTGCGTACAAACAAAATTGTATGCATTATTTTTAAAACAAGTTATAGCAAAACCAAAATAAAATTTTTCTGAACAAGTTTTGTGGGTGATAAGAATATAATGGTAATTATCGCTGAATTTCAGGAAATGATATTTTTGCTGTTCTCAAAAACGGCAAGATACATGTATTTAAAGAAATGTTTCTTTTAATATAGTTTAGTTACGATTTTGCTTATTATTTTAAAAATATACTCCCATAGTCAGTTAAAACTATGAAAGATCTTAGTATTTATATAAAACACAACTTAGAAACAAGTAAACCCTATCGTAAAATAGCAAAAAAATCATTAACTCGTTGCTGTGAAGTGTTGTTTTGACGATTCGAAAATAAAAATCCACTTGTCAAAGCGTTCGCTTTCAGCGTAAAAATATTTTATGTACTTCCTATATTATAGACAATTATTTTACATTAGATTCCCAATTAATTAACTGACCGTTTCGTGGTTGCAGCGTCGGAATCGAAGCTCTGCGGCCCGAAAGTCAAATCGTATTCCTTCTTCTAAATTAAAATAGGAAAAATAAATTATTTTCATTTTTAATAAACAAATTTTTTTACATCAAATGGGTTTAAAATAAGCTATTATCAAGAATACATGAAAATTAATTAATAAAGAAAAGAAGAATGAGAAATGAAGAACAAATTATACGGGCTATGTGTGGATCCAACCTAAATGCATACGTATGCATATGTTTATATGCATACGTATGCATATGTTATGCATACGTATGCATAATTTTTTTTAGTTATATGCATACGTATGCATTTTTCCGCAAAGTATATGCATACGTATGCATTTTTTTGAAACTTTTATGCATACATATGCATTTTTTTCTAACTTTTATGCATACGTTTGCATAAAAGTTACAAAAAAATGCATACGTATGCATGTACTTTCCGGAAAAATGCATACGTATGCATATAAGTTGCAAAATATGCATACGTATGCATATTTTTTAAAAACAAAAAAAACTTTTTTTAATTTCCAAAATATGCATACATACGTATGCATATTTTGCAACTTATATGCCTACGTATGTATTTTTCCGGAAAGTATATGCATACGTATGCATTTTGTTCTAACTTTTACGCATACGTATGCATAAAAGTTGCAAAACATGCATACGTATGCATAAAAGTTTTAAAAAAACGCATACGTATGCATATGTTTTGCGGAAAAATGCATACGTATGCATATAACTAAAAAAATATGCATACATATTCATATGAATTCATGCATTTAGGTTGGATCCACACATAGCCCGTATAATTTGTTCTTCATTTCTCATTCTTCTTTTCTTTATTAATTAATTTTCATGTATTCTTGCTATTATATAATTTTTATCTAATAAATTTTTATTTTACATGCACGCACGCACGCACACTATTGGGACAAAAAATATTTTTATCAAGAATACATGAAAATTAATTAATAAAGAAAAGAAGAATGAGAAATGAAAAACAAATTATACGGGGTATGTGTGGATCCAACCTAAATGTATACGTATGCATTTTTTTATATGCATACGTATGCATATTTTTTTTAATTTATGCGGTGCGGTAATTTAAAAAAATACGTGAGGCAATGAAAATATGTTCCGGCCCGTAGATTTAGCCTCAATTTTGAACACCTTATATTCAACGGACTTTTATGAAAAATAACTCAAAATGACCGCCATTTAATTTTAAATAAGAATAACGTTTTACATTTTAAAATCATTTTCGGGAATCTTTTTTAATTTTAAGTTATTTAAGGTAGAACTTCACATTTTTGACCACTTGGACTACAAGTCGCATATCATTATAAATATTAATTTTCGGCCCATAAAAGTGGGGTACTATAAAAAGTTAAGAATCTGTGCTATCCAGTGGTTATAAAAACATCACCAAAAAGTTTGTCCAGTTCGCAACAGATGTCCATGGATTCTACCTCTGAAAACCACAATAAGGCCTTTAAAAAAAATTGATTGGTTATTTTTGGGCGAAATTTTATAATAAATTAGGGTAATGTAGGGGGCAACTTTCAGAGGTGGTTTGGGTTCAAAATGATCTCAGGATTTTTTTTAAATTGCAAAAAAGACTTTTTTTACAAAAATATATAGTTAAAAAAATCCTGAAGTCCTTTTTTAATCGATTATAATAAAAAAAATGGTAAAAGCCTATATCTAACTATTTCCAAACTTTCGTTTAAAAAAAACGAATCAATTTTTTTTAATTTTCGTTTAATTTTCTTTTAATTGACGCCGAGAAACTACATTTTGAACCATTCCTTTAAAAGCTCCTTTTAATTGAAATTCACAGAGGATTCCGTAGCCGAGTGGTTAGTACGTCGCGCTCGGACCCGAGGATACATGGGTTCTAGTAGTCGCTCGACTACAGTTTTAACGCCGAAAAAATTAATTTTTTATTTTTTAGCTTTTTAATTTAAAAAAAATGTTTTATTATTTAAGATACGCTAAATAAAAAATGGAAAAATAGAATATTTTGGTAATAAACTTTATTAATGTTTTGTATTTTTGACATGTATTTTATTGATGTTATTTGATGATTTTGGACAATAACATTTTTTTACAGAAAAATAAATGTCAAAAATTGAATCAGCAGGTCAAACTACGTATAGTAAGATGTAATTCAAAAAGATCTGTCGTCAAAAAAAAAACTGTGAAGTTCTACCTTAAGGGGCTGTCGCCCGAAAATTTTATAAAGAGAAAATTGCGCAAAATTAAAAAACTTTTGTATCCTAAAAACATTTTGAGTTTTCAAGTAAATAATTCGGGTTATAATACTCTAATTTATTTAAAAATTTGGTCCATTATTGGATCTACATTAGTAGTAATAACAAAAATATATAATAAAGGAAAAATGAGACACTTAGAACAAACTGCTTGTAAAAAAAGGTCCCATTTAAATGGGACCTGGTCCCATTTAAATGGAACGTTTTGATTTTGGTCCCATTTAAATGAGATCCCATTTAAATAAGTCCCATTTAAATGGGATCCCATTTAAATGGGATCCCATATAAATAGGTCCCATTTAAATGGGACTTATTTAAATGGGATCCCATTTAAATGGGATCCCATTTAAATGGGACCTATTTAAATGGGATCCCATTTAAATGGGACCTATTTAAATTGGATCCCATTTAAATGGGACCTATGAATAAAAAAATTACAACAATTTTTTTAATAAATAAATACGCATCATTTTATATTTTTTATCTGAGCGGTGGTCTGACGTGCGTGCGTAATTAAAAAATTTTAAAAAAAATTATTAACGCATCATTTTTAATTGTTTTTTTCGTGAGCGGCGGTCGGATATGCCACACACACACACAGACACACAAATGATTTTAGCTTCGTCATTAATTAAAAAACCTTGAATAAAAAAAATGTTCTCTGGAATACATTTAAAATCAAATCACAAAATTTGCCAAACAGTTTAAAAAATCTACAAATTAATATGTTATTTATTCTGTATATTTTCTTGGTTTTTTATTTTTCAAACAGTTTTTATGGCTTATTCAGTTCGGCTACAGAAAAATAAATATCAAGTGCTTTAAAATAATATTCATAAAAAACTAAAATTAAAATAATGTTTATTAAAAAAAGCAATAGAAAATCATAAGCATGCAAAGCAAAAAAAAACGAGAATAATCTTTTATTTATTATTTTTTATAGAACTATAGAAGCAGCTTTGAACAAGAACGAACTTCAATTGTGTGCACCTAATAGTTTAAATTAAAAATTTAGATACTAAGGTAGTTGCTGTAACAATTTATTTATTAGGATTTATTTTTTTACAAAGAAAATCAATTTATATTGTTTACATAGCAAGGTGATTAATTAAAATTAAGATTTTAAAATTTAAAAATATTAGCAAGCCTTTATCGAAAATCACAATATGCACTAATTCATAAAAGAATAAAAATAAAAAAGTCGTTTTTTTTTTCAATTTCACGTCATTTTTCTTTGTTTCAATTAAATTTATATTCAGTTTGGGACCTTTTACGTTTTAATTTTCTAACTTAGAAACAAACACACAAACTTAGAAATTAAATAGTAAAAAGCTTCCATGTTGAAAATCATTTAAAACTAGCCATGATAAATGCTCTATGAATAGAGCATAAAAAATTGGCACGTTTTTCAGTTACCAATCACTCCGAATTTCAATTACCAAACTACCAAATTGTTTATTTGGTTCTCCAAAGTAAAATATCAAGACTGTTATGGTCAAAATGATTATTATCAACCATTATGATTACTAGCGATAGAACCGTTGCGACCTTCGTACGAGAAAGGTTAAAACATGAAGACAAATGCGAAGGATAAAACTTTTATTCGTTAAAAACCAATGTCTTATGTAAACGTTTCGACAATACCGTTTGTCATTATCAATCAGCTAAAATATAGAAATATGTGAATAAAATTTTTAATACAAAAAAATGCAATAGAGACATAAATTACATAAACAAAGGGTAAAATGAATTGGGTTTTAGAAACGGTTGATACATTTTTAAAAAATTTAACTGGGAATTGAATAAGAAGATTTTAAAAATTTAGTAAGACAGTAATTTACTAGAAACTAAAAGATTAAATTTAAAACAAGATGTTTTCAGTGTCGAAAAAAAGAAATTTTAGTAAAAATGATAAAGCTATGGTAATTTCTTAAAATGGCTACTAATGAGCATTGAAAAAAAATAAATGATTTTCTTTTAAACATGAGTATAATAAACCAAAACGCAAAACTTTGGTAAGGTTGACATAGGAAAGGATAAAGGGTACATTGTTAGGAGATAAGAAAGGTACAAAAAAGTTACAAGACACTGGGTACCGGGGATAATTGTTTGACGGTTAACACGGCGCGCTGACTCACTCAAAGAGCCGGGAGGCGGCCTGAGTAGCTTTAAAACTTTGATTGCACTATGGATCATAGAAGAAAACCTGTCGTTTAATTGCAGAATTACTATCATTTACTGAAACAGAAACTTTCTTTAATTTTTGCAAATCTGTAAAATTTATTGCTTCATCTGTAGAAAGAACCGCGAAAATTTCAGAAGTGGCATAACATTAATATTACAAAGAAGAAGATGACGTAGATAGCTGTACAACGCGTCAATTAGTAAGCCGTTTTGCCAGTTTTGGACGAAATTTTTATATGCTCTGCGATTTGGTTCCAAGGTGACGGCTAGTTTGGCCGTAGTACCGTACCGAGCAGGTAGGACAATTGAAAGAAATATATAACACCAGATCGCAGAACATAGGGAACTTGTCCTGAAATGGGAACAAACTACTAATGCGCATTGTTGGCTTAAAAACTATTCTAAGATTAATTTTTGAGGCAATATTACGAGAAATAATTTACTTAATGCTTCTTTGATTTTACATGTGTTGTATAAAAACCTAGAAGCATGGTCGGCAAATGTCACAACACATACTTGTAATTGTTTATTGCATTGGTGCAATTACTAAACGGATGTACGAAACGAATCAATTAGAATATGGTTTTTCAACACAACAAAAGTTTTATCCTTCGCATTTGTCTTCATTATGATTATATCATTATTGTTATTATTATGATTATTATGATGATTATTAGTGTATTGGAAATTAGTGTTATTTCAAATTTCTTTAATAGTCTGTTATATTATCTTTTTTTGGGCTTTGCTTAGGCTTAGGTATAGGTTTTAGCGATGTTTATTTTTGGCTCCAAGTTCCCTCGGCTCCATCGACCCTAAACATAATATTTCCTTGTCTTAAAAACTACATACTAAATGAAAGTAAAATGTTGTTTTGTTTATAATAAAAATTCCTTCTTAATGTTTTACGTATACTCCGAAACTGTTAATCAATGAATTTAGGATGTTTAATAAACCAAACTAAAGACTAAAAAATAATGTCAAAGAAGAAAAACTGTTTTTTCATAGTTTAGGAATTCAATTGTTTTAAAAAACCGAACATTAATTTCAAAACTTGTTTTTGTGATTTTGTTAATTCTTTAAAAGAAAAATTGCGGGTTTTCTTAAGAAATAATTGTTTTAAAAGCGCGGAACATAACTTTTAATTTTTCTATTCTATTTTTTAATACTTCTTTCGACACTCAGGAGAAAGATTAACATAGGCAATAAGGAGATTATTTAAATCTAAAGTTTTTTTAAGGGGCTGGGTCTATTTAAATGATATTTTTACAGAAAACAAAAAAGTATTTACAGAAAAACTAAAAAGAATCTTTTTCACGAAACTAGATCACAATATTTTTCAATATTAGTTAGCTATAAAATAGGGCTGTATTAAGAAAACAATATAATTACTTTTTATGAGAAAATTTAAATTTAAAAACCCATTTAAATATCAGTGCTAATATAATTTTTAAAAATTAAATAGAACGCTGATTTTTTTTTTCAAATTTTCGTGTATTCACAAAATATAAGTCATTAAAAAAATTGAAAGTTAAAGTTTGCTGAAAATGATTAAAGAAAAATTAAAAAAAACGTATGCGCGCGCGCGTGGCGCACATTTTATCGGCGCCCCACGCGAAAACAATTAAAAATGATGCGTTAATAAATTTTTTTGTTTTTTAATTACGCACGTCAGACCGCCGCTCAAATAAAAAACAATATAAAATGATGCGATTGTTTAGCAATACGTAACTGAACGAAGTACAACAACTATCTTAAGGATTAAAAGTCGAGTAAAGGAAAAGTAATAATAAATTAGTTACTTTTATTTGCTTAACTAAAAATAAATGTAACTTTTTACAACAGTAGATAATATCTATGCAATTATTAGAAAATATATTCAAGTTTAAAGCAATATTATACTTAATCTCACTATATTATTTTAATAACTTTTAAAAATGCTCTACATATAGAACAGGAAGTTAAAGCATTTTTATATAAAAAAGGAGTATGTTCTGATTAAAAAATCAAAACGTGTTAAAGGAACCAAAATCAAAATTGGATACCTATACCAAAAAATTATTTAAAAATAGCGAATTTTTTTATATTAAAATAAATAAAATATGTTGATAATTGTAGAAAATGTAAATCTAAATCTAAAAAAAACGCTAGTCTTGAAGAATATTATTTTGAAGAAACATCTTTTTTATAACTTCACTTATGCCTCTATTCAACATTTTTCGGTCTATAAACATAATAGTGTCAACACCTTTTTATTTTAGATTGTTAGAACATTTTTAAAAGTTTCATTACCACTTTTTTAAAGGGTTAAAACGCACTTTTTAAATTGTAAAAGGTAAAATAATTAAATCATTGCGAGTACAAGCAACTATGCTCGCTTTCTAGCTTGTTTAAGTTGTTAGTTTCAGTCTTTTTAATCAGCTACCTTATTTTTTTAGCAAAAAATCATAAAATAAATGTCACGTGAACTTTTGCAATGAAATTTTTTTTTGTGATTTTGCACTACTTTTTTGTAATTTGTCGATATATATCTAAAAACATATGGCCCAAGAAAATTTGCAATTATATACATTAAGTTTTTAAATGAAATTGTGCGAGTTCTAACGTATGCAACTTTCTGTGCATATACCACATGATTTCTTACGAGAGATTTTCTTGTGCCGCCAATACTGTTTTTTGTGTAGTGCTTTTCATGCAAAGTGGAAGAAAATTCATATTGAATTGCACGAAAAACACTTACACTCTCTTGCTTAAAATCCGCGCTTAAGAATTAATTTTAAAAAACCACAGTACACCTATGAAACATATAAAAAATGGCGGGTTTTTCAGTATTAAAGTCGCACAAATTCAAATTTTCAGCAAATTTTTTTGTTTAAAAATTAGGTTTTCACCATTTTCGGGTTATAATATGCTTACTTTCATTAAAATAATTATAAAAATTTAAACTAAATTAGCAATTTTTTTTAAAATAAAAGCTCAAAGATAATTTTTACTGGAATTTATATTTAAATACCTAGCACTTTTACGGGTATTCAAATTTTGAATTGGGTTTCACAATGCCGGGTTTCTTAACCTTTGCCTAGAAAACTTTGTACTGAGTGGTACACCTTTTTACTGTGCCCAATCTTAAATAATCGCTGATTTTCGAGATGTATTAGTTGATTTTTTAAGCAAACTTTGTTCGAAAACTTTTTCCAAATTAAGTACAAACAGTTCGTACCAATTTCTTGTTAAAAAATTTAAGTTTGGTGTCTTTTGGGCACTATAAAAATATTAATCTTGCTCAAAAAACTGGACTTAATTAATTATATTTTTCTTAAATTAAAAACATGGATGCTCAATTGGAATACCCTACAAAAAAATTATGAATACCAGTGTAGTTTCGGCAAATAAAATTAAAAATGTTAAAATAAAACAATAAATTCAACTTGAATTTTTTTATTGAAAAAATGTTGAACATCACTAAATTTTGAAACAGTTTTAATAACACCTAAAAATACAGTAAGAATATAATAGATAATCGAAACAAATGTCCAGTTGT